>JAPMOB010235753.1:0-20984 GCA_029875015.1 Lepomis gibbosus
AGAGAGCTTCTGATTTTCACCTGTTGAGTTGATTAAGACAGCTGTTCCCAATGACTCAGGGTAATTAGGATGCTTTAGAAGAGCTTGGGCTATTGGAATGGTATAGATCTTTGGATTTTCCCATAGACTGTGACAGTTTGCAAAGGGTATGAATAATTTTGGACATGCCACTTTTTGTTCAAATGTAAATAAAAGAAGAGTAATTATTTCCACAATGATGCCTCTTGTACATCGTCTTATCTTCTGGGAGACGCCTATGTCATTTCTAATCAAGAAACAACTTGCTGGTTGAATAACAGTAACTTTAAGTCAGAATTTGCCAGGGGTATGAATAATTTCGGGCTGGACTGTATACTGCATTACATCTGTCTTCTGTGCTTTCCATTTGCTGTCCATTTCTCAGGCCTTCTCACTGGTGGAGAAGCACCCCCAGTTAAAAAATGACGTCTACGTGCCTTATGCCCAGTGGCTGGCTGAGAACGATCGCTTTGAAGAGGCGCAAAAAGGTAAGTTTGCGTCACCACCAGGGCTACACCTTAACCTGGAGTGTGCCTGTATAGGTTGGCCTGACGTATACTTTCTTTTTTAAAATGTAAGTTATTTCAATGAACGTAAAGTCTACATCAACAGCCAGTGTTTACATATGGAAGTGATAAAGTCTGGCCAGGTCTGGACGCAGAGATTTTTCTCTACTTCCTTAAGATTCTATGTATCCACTGTAAAACATGATCCTCTTTGCTGGAGCAGAGCAGAACAGAGCCAGGCTGCCTGTTAACTGAATGACATGCATGCATGCCTCTAATCACCAGTACTACAAGCGGCTCTGATGATGATTACCAACTGTAACCATAGTTATAATCAGCTCATAGATTTATAATTATGATCTCAGCAGGCATATTTCCTCTCCTACATAATCTTCCTCTGCCTGTCTCAACAGGCATACAGACTGCTATACATGACTGAACAGGCGTGATTGTATTGGAGCTTGCTTATGGTCCTGCATTTTGCTGATTGTGTGTATTTTAGTCAGGCGGTGTTGCGGTATTCCGCTGCTAGTGATTGCAATTGAGTCTGAGATTCTGGCTTGTCCCCTGTCCATGGTGCTAATGCTTATCAATGACAGCTTTTGAAATAGACATTGAAGACTGAATTGGTTGGGTAGATATTTTGAGGCCTTCAAGTGTAGCTCAGGTGTTTCCAAAAAAGTTTCTGGGCCTGCAGGGGTCCATCAAGAGTTTCTAGTGGGTCTGCAGCATTTTTACCATCAACAAAAGGCCGTTTGACTGTTTTTTCATTTTTCACATGTCCCATGTCTTTAGTTGCAATATATCTTTTGAACAGTTGCCATTTTTCAGAGTTTCATTAATTCCCCTCTTTGCAACCCTGGATCACTCTAAAGTCTTCTCGTTGATTGATAAAGGTAATTCATTGCTGTAAATGAAAAGCAGTCAGTGAAGTTGCATCATTATCAAGCTATAAACTTCACTGACTTGAGTTCTGCTATGCACGTTGAAAACATATTGAATACTGGGAATAAAATTGTCCTAAAGATGGCCTTGTTATTTGTATTTACCATTACAGCACATGGAATGGTGTATTTGTTTGTTTGGGAGCTTTGACCAGAAAATGCTGAGAAGCACTGCTGTACTCTGCATTTGTGTTTGTTTTGTGTTTCTGTGAGTGGGGAGGTGTGTGTGTGTGTGTGTGTGTGTGTACGCCTTCCTACATTAACCAAAAGCAGCTGAATGTCGTTTTTATCCAGTTAGGTAGACTGATGAATATTTGCCACTAATATGTCCTTACCCTCGCTGTGGTTGCAGAGGCCGTGTCACTGGTGGGGTTGACTCTCTAAAGCTGCTTCTAATTACCCTCTGATAAGAGCATGAAGAATAGAGCTCATGTTTGTTGGGGCTTTAAAGTCAAAGTGAGCTGTTCTTTTTGTTATTCAGGAGAAACCACCCTGTTTGGGGGAAAAAAAGGCTTAGTCATTCATGTAAACATTTGTATAAATGTAATCTTATCTAATTGTCCATTTTCATCTTTTGTACTCTCTCTTACTGATAATAGAGATTGAACCCAAAGCCAGTTCATGAAAGTTATGCTGTTCCTAACAGTGTCTGCTAGCTCTTTCCTGTTACAATCCTTTGCCAAACAGGACACTAGATGCACCACTGCTGAACAGTCAAAACAAAGAGCACTTCCTGCTCAAATGGAACCTTCATTAAAAGAATAAAAAAAAGTTGTCTTAATATTTGACTAGTTTAAATAATACTAATAAAGTACCACAACATAACAATGACAACTTTGCACCAAGGATGTCATCCAAAAATAAATTAAAAAGCAAGATGTCTTGCATTGACACTAAATTTAGCATTGCCTTAAGACTGGAAAGTTTTCACCATTTTGTGTCTTTCACTATTTAGCATTTCACAAGGCCGGGCGACAGAACGAGGCTGTAAAGGTCCTGGAGCAACTTACCCACAATGCAGTGGTGGAGAACAGGTTTAACGATGCAGGGTACTATTACTGGATGCTGTCTATGCAGTGTCTAGACATTGCTAGAGGTGAGACCCATCTTCTCTGCACTGGAAAGAACTGCAATTTGTTTTTGCTGTGAAGCTTGATGCATTTATTGGTTCCTGATCGTTCCTTCTGCTCTCTCTTTATTTGTCGGAATCAGAAAGTGAAGACCAGAGGAATGAAATGCTGAAGAAGTTTGAGCGTTTTCAGCATCTTGCTGAGCTCTACCATGTCTATCGCTCCATTCAGCGCTACACGGTGAGAACATGCTACTTTGTCAACCCTAATCTTTCATAGCCAGAACAGACAAACGTAGGAGGAGGCCTTTGAAATCATTAGGCAGGCATACGATTGGCCTCTCGAGTTGAAAGCTCTGTAAACAGAACCTGCAATATGGTTAGATTTATGTTTGGGTACAAACACATCCACCTTTGTTTTTTTTACTTGTAATATTCTGACAGCCCCTCTGCTTTTCTGCCCACTTTCTAATCAACCTTTGTACTCAAATTTCTTTAGACTTCTGTGAGCTTGACAAGAGGGAAGTCTGGCTTTGCAAGATTATGTCAATTCAAAAAAAAAGAGACTCGGGGTAAAGGAGAAATTAAGATACGCACAGAGGTTGTTAGGTAAAGTGAACAATGGAGGGTTGAGGAGTTTAGGTGGAGACCACTGAAGTGGAGTTAATTAACTTGAACTACTCGGGAACCGCCATCATTAGATTTCTCTTTGCAACTGTTCTAAGTTGACTGACAGAAAATGTCAGGACATGCTACGCCTAACGGCTAGCAGTGATAGTTATGCCCTTTATGCAGCAGTCAAAATGGTTGACTTCCTGCAACCTCTCAGACCCCCATCACTATGGTAACCCCCTACCATCCGTGGTCCTCTCCAAGCCCCAGCCCCAGCATACCAGCCTACTTAAAAACAAGCAAGTCCTGGTTATGAGCACTCTATGGGGGACCTGGCTTGTGTCAGCGTCCACAGTTTGTTGTTTCAGCTTTCTGCTCGGCTGTGGTCACACCCCTGCAATAGCGAGGCATCTCTGTGATCCAGAGCAGAGCAGGAAAAGCTCTATATCTCACTTTAACTCTCATGGGCAGGCACTATAGATTTGAACTATCAACTTTTGGGATAAAGTGCTGGTAATGATTGCTGTAGCAAATTCTTTTTTCCCTTTCAGGGCGTTGTGAGGGGGGATAAGACACAGTGAAGTCTTAGGCTTCTTTTAGACCCGGTTAAAAGATAAAAAAAAATTTAGAAGGGAGTAGGAGAGATGGAGCTTTAAAAAAAAAAAGTAAAATCTGCAAATTGTTATCAGAGATTTCTCTAATTTTATAATCCCTGCACCTTCCATGTCTCATTTTTCAACTTATCTTCAGGATGAGCCCTTCAGTTCCCACATGCCAGAGACACTCTTCAACATCTGCAGGTTTCTCCTGAACAACCTCACCAAGGACATACCACCAGGCATTTCTAAAGTGTATCCTTCCATTTGCAAAAGTAGACCTAACTTTAAGGTATCAAGCAAATATTTTTAGAATAGATTTTTAGAAAGTATTTTGGGGCCTTTGCTTTCTGGAAAACTCTCAAGAACAAACATGCCAATCTGAAATCAGAATTGGCAGAGACAGTGATGATAAAGTGGTGGAAAAGAGATAGAACGAGAGAGAAAACGGAAGAGTTGGCGCCACTGCGGAAACCATGCTGCTGCTGAGAGAGAGAGAGAGAGAGAGAGAGAGAGAAAAGGGGTGATGATGGGTAGGAGGAGACGATGCCAGCAAGAGTCACATTCTCCGTTATCTAAACAAATGCTTTGATTACTGACGTATGTACGTGTATGTACATAAACGCATTAAACAATGCGCTTTAATTTAAAAAAATACACACAAAGCCACTCACATCCGCATCCACACAGACAAATCCATGTGGTCATGCACAGCGGAGGGAGAGGATGAGGAAGGAAAGTCCAGCCTTTGAAGAGGAAATCAGGCTGAGCAGCTGGGCTCCTCTGTGGCCAAATCGAGGTGTTCCAGAAACTTTGAACTTAGATTTATAGACTCAGCCAGGCTGCGTCTGACTTGGTTTGAACAATTGAGTACAATGTCACAGAAAAGCTGCACTAAACAACCTACACAATAGAAGGACACGCATTTATCAACAGTCCCAGCCGTGGAGCAGAACTGGGTGTGTGGGAGGGGAGAAAAGTGGAGAGGAAAGGAGGGGAGTGGTGTTAAGTTTTAGGTGATGGAGGAGTGCCAGCATAGAGCTTTTGCAGCTGCAACTCGTTGACCTGTCATTGCCACTCTCAGAGCTACTCTCTTAACAATCTGTCTCCATATAAATACAAATAAGCAACAATTTCCTCAAGTCAAACACAAAATCAGCCACACAGGCCAATATAAGCGCACACACAAACCCACTAACAACCTTACTAAGGTACCTTACCTTCAAGGCATTTAACCAAATCTGCTGGCTCAGCATGGCTGTTGTTCCACGCATTAAGAGAAATGAGGAAATGTGCCATCATACCTATTTATAAATGCACACAAGTGTACCTTTTTTCCACATAAAAAAGAACAATTTTTGAAAGAGACATCTAGAAATCAATATCCCAGGGAAACTATATTTAGACTTTCAACTGTTCCTCTTAGTTTTCCTTGACCTCTTTATTAGTAACACCTTGTATGCGTTGGCCAAGCAGAGTCGAAAACTAGGTGCCTATAAACTTGCAAGGTATTCCTACGAGAAGCTCCAGGAGCTGCACATTCCCTCTCGCTTCCAGGAGTCCATAGAACTGGGCAGCCTCACCATTCGCTCCTTGCCCTTCCACGACAGCGAGGTGTGTTTTAACGCGTTGGCTGGTATAACTTAAATACTGTTCATCAATACTCTCGGAATAGTTGAGCAGTTATCCCTGCCCTTTATTCTTAAATGTGCAGGTTAAACTTCCGTGTGTTTATTGCAGGACTTGATTGAGGGCATGATGTGCTACCGCTGCTCCACCAACAACCCTCTGTTGAACAACCAGGGGAGCGTGTGCATCAACTGCAGGCAGCCTTTCATCTACTCCGCTTCTTCGTATGGTAAGTGACACACAAATATGTTGTGCACAGTATTTGCACACTGAGGACTTCATTTTTTTAATGTAGCGTATTCTCCTTGTGTACAGAAGTGTTACCTCTGGTGCAGTTCTACCTGGAGGAGGGCATCAGTGATGAAGAGGCTGTGTCTCTGATTGACCTAGAGGTTCCTCAAACGGAGCAGATGGATGCACGCTGGCACGATATGGACAATGGTGGTATCCTTTGGTCATATACACTATGTAATTGCACATATATACAAACATACATGCCATATATGAATTATTAACTCCTCATTCTGCTAGACCTAAGAGTCTGCATCCCTGCCCTAACACGCTGCACATCTTCTCGAAATGTAGCACGTGACTCCCCTCCGCCTTGTGACAGTGCTAAGAAGCTGTTTAGTCTGCACTGGCCTCGATTTTGTGCTGGTGGGTAAGCTGTCAGAGCTAAGTCATATTAGCTCTTGAGCTAATAGGGTTAGCGAGGCTCCCCTGTCTCATCTTAATGACACTAACCCTCTGAGAGCCATAGCCACAGCCCTACTGCAGGGATTAACCTGCATTAGCCGGAAGGCACTCAAGGGCACTGACGTCTGTTCTGTTCCTCGGGAGCCACGATGTTACTGACAGGCATGACTGATTGGCATTTTGAAGATTCTCATTTTTAGAAATGTCCCTGACGTATAGTTTTATTTATATTTTTTTCCTGTTTTGAAAATATATAACTACAGAAAACATATATAACAAGATGTTGAAATGTATGCATTGCACCAGCTATTTGTTCTTAATTAACACCAATCAGATATACAAGCGTTGAGGATGGATGACGGTTTGGACGATGCAGAGGAAGATCCATTTACAGCCAAAATGAGCTTCGAGGTAGGAAAAAGGACAGAGGAGAGGAGGGCAATTAATATTCCACCAACTGGGCAAACCAGCTGGATAAGGTGAAAGGACAGGGTCCATAATAGAATGTGGATGTGTTCATGTGTGTGTCCAAACAGCAGGGGGGCTCGAACTTTGTCCCAGTCAAGGTGAGTCGCTTGGTGCTACGCTCAATGAGCAGGAGGGATGTCCTGATCAAACGCTGGCCCAGGCCGCTCAACTGGGAATACTTCCGCTCCCTGCTGCCTGACGTGAGCATCACCATGTGCCCCACCTGCTTCAAGGTACAGCATTTAAAGGATACATGGCTCCTAACGTTTATCTGTCTTTCTTTCTTTCACTTGTATCTTTAACTAACACTGTTTTAGATGATTTGTTTTTTCTGCCTCGTTGCTCGTCTTCTATAGATAACATTTCTCTTCAGATCTGTTTATTCTGGGCTTCCTTTCTTTGTATTTCCTCGTAGATGTTTCACAGTGAGGATTATGAGCTCCTGGTGCTTCAGCACAACTGCTGTCCTTACTGTCGCAGGCCCATCGATGAACCAAACTGATCTACTTAAAACTGGAGCAGCTATTTAAAACATTTAAGTTTTTGTACTCAAGCTAATCTGTTTGTGCTTTGGATTTTTGTTTAATGAATGAGTCACAAGAATCCTCGAGAGCAGCCCTTTGTCCTTTCAGGGATGACTGACTGAAGTAATACCTGTAGTGTTTGTGTGTTGGTCATGACTGTGTAAAGAAAGTGCACCATCAGCCAATCAACCCAATTGGATTATTAGGATCAGATTACCTTAATCTGTCACTGATTACATTATCACGTTAAAGGGAACACAGGTGTAAAAAATCCCTATAATAACAAATGTATTTCAAAAAAACACTATTTTAACCTGATAGTAAACATCTATTTGTTATGTAGAGAATATTATTATTCACAACGGCCAGATATGTCAACAAGTGCATTCCACTTGCTTACATACTGAAGATGGACTGTATGTTTTGTAACCATATGGGACATGTGATCTGTTGTTTAGTCATTATAATGTATTTTTATATTGTCACAGAAGAGAAAAAAACCTTTCAATAAAATAGTTTGGTATTTTTAATGACAGTGGGTTTTCCTTGTGCTGTTACAAAGGCATCTTGAATAATATGAACTTTTTACTCTTGCAGATTGAACTCTAGAATTTGTCTGAGAAAAAGAGCGCTGGAGTGAGAGGGCATGCTACGAACGGTATGCCCCACTGATTCTGATTACACTTCTGCATTATGCAGTGGTTAGGGATTAGGCGTTCACGGATGCAAATAAGTTGGATTGCTAAGGAAATGTCATTTTTAGTTTGTCCATAATAGACTGGTTCCCTCGGTCTGCCTTCCCTCCCACTCTCTACTCCCATCTCATTGTAATGATGCATTGATGCACATGACAGTAATTATGGGGTTTGGCTAGCCATGGCTGTAACCTCTCACCTTGAAAATGCTCAACATACCGCATAGCTATTTCTTCTTGAGATTTCTCCTGTAAGTGTGTGTGTGTGTGTGTGTGAGAGAGAAAGAAGGGGACTGAGATTGGGTGTCTTAATACCATCTCTGCTAACACTTTGCACCATGCATGTCCCTAATCCGGGCGGCCTTTTAAAAGGTGCCGCATCACTTCAGGGGGGTTGCAGAGCACATCTTCCTTCCACAAGATCCATCCCTGCAGTCATCCTTTCTCCCCCATTTGTACTGCAGCTGCACGACAAGACTCCCTCAAAGTATTTTATTCTGACAAGTGGCACAGGTTGTTATCCTGTGTCAAAGTCTCGGAGGAAGGAAAAAAAAACCCATCAGCGTCTGCAACCATGAATGGCACAGAAGGACCCAACTTTTATGTCCCCATGTCTAACAAGACTGGGTTGGTTCGCAGCCCGTTTGAGTACCCTCAGTACTACCTGGCTGAGCCCTGGAAGTACTCTCTCGTGGCCGCGTACATGATGTTCCTCATCATCACTGCCTTCCCCATCAACTTTCTCACCCTCCATGTCACCGTCAAACACAAAAAGCTGAGGACCCCTCTGAACTACGTCCTGCTCAACCTGGCGGTGGCGGACCTCTTCATGGTCGTTGGTGGCTTCACAGTCACCCTCTACACAGCCCTGCATGGATACTTCATGTTAGGGGTCATCGGCTGCAACATTGAGGGATTCTTCGCCACCTTAGGAGGTAAGAGATGGGGAGGTAAAATTGTTTAAACATTTATCTTGTGTGTTCAGTGCTTTCATTCAGATTTTAATTGATAGACATTGTCCCCTTGTGTGTCACATTGGTAAATGAAATAATTTTAAAACACACATTTTTGAGAAAATGTATTCAGTGTGAATACTTGAAATCTAAAAAACAGTATGCTCAATTACAAGTGTTTGATATCAAGTAAAAGTGTGCTGTTTAAAATGTATGTCTGCTTTATTTTATGTCCCAGGAGAGATTGCGCTTTGGTCTCTGGTGGTTTTGGCTGTTGAGCGTTACATTGTGGTCTGCAAGCCAATGACCAACTTCCGCTTTGGGGAGAAACATGCTCTTGCTGGGCTGGCATTCACATGGATCATGGCCCTGTCCTGTGCTGCTCCCCCTTTGTTTGGATGGTCTCGGTACTGTATGTTTCAGTGTCTAGACTGTCCAGGCCTTAGAACCATACAAATACTGTACTGATCATTTGCACATTAAAGCGCCTTAGAGATTATCTTTATTTACTTGCAGCACACTTACCCAAAGACACTTATCTAATATCAAATACTGTGTGTGACGGTGTTGATGGAAATTCTTAGATTCTTATTTGTCTGGATGCAGGTACATCCCAGAGGGCATGCAGTGTTCCTGTGGGATTGACTACTACACTCCCAAGCCTGAGATCAACAACACCTCATTCGTCATCTATATGTTTGTCCTCCATTTCTCTATTCCCCTCATCATCATTTTCTTTTGCTACAGTCGCCTGCTCTGCACTGTGCGAGCGGTAAGAAAACCCACTGTCAGATGCAATATTAATAACACGGATGTGATACCTTGTTTATCCCTGTAGAGAAACTCTTTTTTTACCTTTCTCCCCTCCACAGAGAGGTTAGCAGTGTCTCTGGAGATGTGAGGGATTTAATGGCTCAAGGACACTTCAGGAGGGCAGATCATTGCCAACATAGCAGCTTATATCGAGGTCCTCCAGCTGGAGGGCAGTCTGCCTGCATCCAGTTGCCCTCATTAATAATAGTTTAGCAACATTGATAATGTATTAGCAGTCATAAATAGTTAAAAAAGAATGCTTAAATTCTTAATTAAAGCGGCTATAATTTATATTTTTATATTAAAAATGTGACAATGTGAAAAGGTTGCTCGTAGTGACGAACCTACAGAGAATTATCACCTGAATCTGCAGCTCCCATCAGCTTTAGGGAACTTTGTAGCGAGTTTCAGCTCATTGTTATCTGTCTGACCCGAGCTGCTTTACTGTTATGTTTCACTCTCACCACTCTTATAGCTGCGTGTACCAAACAGTAGACAAAGTTAGTGAACATAGTGGAGAATTTAGCAGCTAAAGAGCGAGATATTTCCCTCAGGAGTTGGTGGCGACCTAGCCCCAGTTTGTGGCTTTCATGTATTAGCATACAGCGATAAGGTCTGATGCTAACACATGAAAGGCACAAACTGGGGCTAGAAGAGACCGAAAACAGAGCTATAAAGAGTGAATATTGGACTTATAGTCACCAAATTCTGTACCTGCTGGATGTGTAAATGAACAACTATTGGCTGACAAGTTTGCAATATCAATTTAAAAGGCAATACTATGTCAATTTTGTGGCCAAAAAAATTCTGTTATCTCAGGTTAAAATCTGATAAATCTATTCTTAAAGGCTCAATGTGTAATTAAACACATACATCACAGATACATTTGCATGTATAATTGGAAAGTTTGACTTAATATTGAAAAATAAGTTTTACTGCTGTGCTTGAAACCATTACAGGTGTAAAGAAACATTAAACAGCAAGAGAAAACACGACTAACTTAGTGTAGATGTAACTTTTTTCTAGTGTTAGTCTATTTATCAAGAGACCTGTCAGTCAGTTTGGTAGTCCTATCCTGAATGTTTCAATTTTGGTGCAAGGCTGACCCTTTCGTTTACATTTGGATCACAGATCAGCCCTTCATTAAATTAATAATATGCATCTGTGTGTGTGTCTGTTTGTGCTCAGGCTGCGGCCCTGCAGCAGGAGTCTGAATCCACCCAGAGAGCAGAGAAAGAGGTGACACGTATGGTTATTGTCATGGTGATCTCTTTCCTGGTTTGCTGGGTGCCCTATGCCTCCGTGGCTTGGTACATCTTTGCAAATCAGGGAGCCGAGTTCGGACCAGTATTCATGACTGCCCCGGCCTTCTTCGCCAAGAGTGCCGCTCTGTACAACCCAGTCATATACATTCTGCTAAACAGACAGGTAAGTGAAGCAAAAGTCCTGGTTTGGTTATTTTGTGTGGCTGTAGGCAAGGCAGTGGTGGAAAGTGCATTTTCTTGAAAACTATACTGAGTTCTTTTTACCACACCACATAGGATCTGACAGCTGCAGTCACTTGAAAAAAAAGTAGAATAAGCTTATAAATCAAAATGCCTTGTTTAAGATTAAATCAGTGTCTCCCAAATTTTTTGAGTTTTAACCTAGTATAATAAAAGCAGTGTTGGGGCCCTAAGTCACATTTAAGATGTCTATGAGTTGTGAACAGTTCTCACAGAGTTTTAAAGCTAGGGTAGGCAACGTTGGACAAACTAGCAAGAGACAGCTAGAGACAGCCTTATTACAGTCCTGCGACACCCACAGACACCGGATTTTTTCCCCCCAATTTTTTTTCCCACTTTTGTGTCAGACCAATTGATTAAATTACTGTTGGGGGGGGGTTAAGAACATTTAATTTAGGAAATATATATACAAATTTGTATATCTTGTGAACCATGGGACCTCTAGGTTGAGAACCAGTTACCTGAACTACCAGACTGTATAAACTAGCTCCACCTCATCCAGCTATATGCCTTGTTATTTCAACTTGACTTGCTCTCATGTAGTTTACATTTTTATTTCTGTTCTTATTTTTATTTGATATACTCTAAATTATTTATTCTTTTTTCTATTTAACCATAGCTTATCTTATGTTACATTTAGCTGTTGCTGCACTTTTACTTGTTATGGAGTATTTTTAAATTAATGTATTGGGCCTTTTATTTAGTGAAGTTGTATAACTGCGATTCTGATGTTCTTCATCTTGGCCTTCAGTTCAGAAATTGCATGATCACCACGGTGTGCTGTGGAAAAAACCCGTTTGAGGACGATGAGGCCGCCACTGCCGTCTCCAAAACTCAGACTTCATCTGTCTCCTCCAGCCAGGTGGCCCCCGCTTGACCCGTACCCCCTCCTCTCCCCTCAATGTCCCATCTGTCCCTGCACACCTAGGGACCCACCACCGCCAAGCAGCACTACGTTCTATTGGCCAATCCTCTTGACTTACCTCTCCATGTGTCTCAACTGCAGCGGCACAACCGCACCTTTTTAGTGGGACTGACATCAAGAGCCAGCATTTGTATTTTCAATCCATTTTAATTATGGAAAGAGTTCAGCTGGCCTCACAGAGTTTAACCCGGCACCAAGGGGGTGTTGTCTGTGTGACGATCCAACTGAACCCATTCCAAGCTCCCCACTTCCCAAAACACACATAATAGGTGAAAATCTAATTCAACACACCACACTGGATAATTTCATTCTCATGAGCTCTAGTTTAAGTAATTGTTACAGCTACATGTTCCCCAAATGCGCTTTAAACAATCCAGTTTATGAATACTTAGGTGAAAGTAGTTATTAAATATGTTTAGATATTTCAGATGAGTTTATAAAGCATCGGACGGGGCTGTCCTCTGGTCTCTCTCTCTGCTCTCGTCTTCATGGTGGCAAAGCTGAGGTTGTTAGTTTGCTTTTGGCCCCCGAGACATGAGTGTAAACAGATGGACCTGAAAAGAGCCTCTGCAGGGAGAAAGCGCCTCCTGCAAGAAAGTGGGTGCATGCGTGTGTGTGTGTGTGTGTGTGTATGTTTATGTGCTTGATTGAATGTCAGTGTGTGCACTGAAGAGATTTTTATTATTTTGTTCATTGTGTAAAGGCTAGGATGTTGTGGAAGTTGTTCTGTGTCCTGCAATAAAAACAAAGCTAAATGTCTGCACGACTTCTCCCTCTCACTTGTTTTTTTCATGAGAACTTTTACAAGGCTTTCTGAGAGGTTCCAGATGCTAGTTTGCGGGCTTTTGGGTGGCAGACCAGATGTGAATGGCTCTCAAATGTTGTTATAATTTTGCTATGCTGTAATGCATTCAGAAGAGAAGCACTTTGAGACTTGGTACAAAAACCACTGTCATCATTATACACATCATCAAATCCTAAATACTGTAATTTATTTCACAAACTCTGACAAGTCATTTGGCATCACAAATACAGTCTCTCTTCAGATTATACTGAGCTCACTTTTTTTCTCATAAATGCAAATTTCCCTCTTTGAAATTGGTCAGAATCCACCATGAAATTCATTCGTTTACAACCACACACTGATCAGCACTTCTATGATGCAGTTCTTCCCAGTGAACTGCATTACAGCTGATTTCATAAATTTCTGTCTTATATTCCTCTCTCCAATCCTCCTCAACCCATCATCACCCTGCAAAGCACACTGGGACGTATTGTTTAAAGCACCGATGGGCGCAAGTCAGCCATCTTCACCAATCACACCTGAGAACATCGCAGGCTTTTAGGAGATGAGAGGAGTTTATCGCGGTCCTTCTGACTCATCCTGGTGAACAGGCCACGTGAAAGCATTATAACACATCTATAAATATTGCTATGGACAATTATAATACAGTACAGTGCATCATTGGCTCGTTCCCTTAAGAAAAGGGTTCAGTGCGTTAAGATTGCCACCAGGGCTTACTGTAGGTCTCAGTAACTGTAAAGACATCCAGGGAAAAAAAAGCCTAATCACCAAGCTCCTACACCTTCCCTCAAAAGCATAGCTGAGCCAGACTGGAATTCTGTCCGTGTCATGGGGGAAAGATATGGGAAAATTTGCTTGGCATTCCCAGATCAGAGGAGGAACACCTCACAAATGCACGACGCTTAACAGGCAGGTTTAAGTCTTTAAGTCTTTTGCTCTGCCTCATTTCACGCTTCTTCCAGTCTGTGGTATTAATAATGACACTTCTGAAGGCTAACTCCGTAGTGGCCGACATTCCCAAGTAACTATGTAGGCAGGAGAAAGGCAGCTGTCAGCAGGAGAAAGAGGTGGCTAGTAGAAAAGACACTGGCAGGATCAGGCTTCACTGCAGCACTCGTAGATGTTGTCCTCCACAAGGGCAATGACCTGCTCAAACTTGTGGTGCAGCTGAGTGCGACGTGCCGTGGGGTTAGACTCCAGAGCGCTCACCACCTGACCGAGGGAGAAAGGAAAAACACAACAAAGATGACTTTCAGCGGCTGTCGAGCGTTCATGCATCTGTCTGTATGTGTGGTGGGGGGGGCAGCCACCTGCCTGGACATAGAAAGCTGAGGGAGAGGGAGAGCAGCAGAGGAACAACTGAAGTGCTTTAGCCTCTTCTCCAGCCTTCACGCATGCCTCCACACCACAAAAGCCTTTGCTCTTCACATATTTACAAAACCCACATCTGCTCTGTTATTCATGCCCAATAGTCGTCACCGTGTCAGTGGGATTTATGGGCTCTTAGCGGCAGTGTGCTACCAGGCAGAGCGAACTGAGCTGGGGCGAGAGAATAGGCAATCAGGGGCCATTCACAGAGCTCTGTGAATCAGACTCCATAAGCCCCTGGCCCACGTCAGTACAGTAGCATGACAGAGGAAAGCAGCTAAATAGTATTATCATGAGGGTGCTCCATTAAGGCACAGTCACCACTGACTAAGCCTCTCTTGAGAATAGTCACAGCAGTAAGGAAACATGGGGGAGGACAGCGGGGCTCGAAGAAGGTTAGTTCAAAGAGAAAGAGAAACAGGAGATACGAAGCAGCAACTTAACAGTCTCATTTAGCAGATAGGGGTGGTGGATAAAGAGAAGGTAAACAGCACGTTGTTTGATTGAAGTGAAAGGCATATGTGGGCTGGAAGGGAGGATTGGACACATTAAATGTTGATTTCTGCTGGAAAGATAGTTCACATCTGATTATTTCTGCTCGGAAAGAAAAGAGTTATTTAGTGCAGATATTTGAGGATATAAGACTATGTTCAGTGTGGCACATCTCTCAACATGCACATGATCTTCCATGCTGATACGTCACGCTCTGATACCAGTCTGCCGTCTGAAACCTAACAGAGGCAAAAGTGGTCGCCTGAAGTGTTGTGGCTGCAGAAAAGGGGCCAGTTTAAACATGACTAACATTATCTTATCCTGATCTGGGATCACAAAGACAAGAGAAGTAACGTAAGAATCTCTCCTCTTACCTGATTTCTGTATCTCTTGGCGTATTTGTAGATTTCTGTCAAGGCCAGGTTGGTGTTGAATTCATTTCTGTATTTCTACAGGATGGACAACAGACCGTTACATTAGATTCAGTTGCTAAATAAAAACGTGCATGTACGTGTCAGGCTTCTCTGGAGCCAGATGACTAACAGACATGGACTTTCTGAACACTTTACTCACCCGTGACTCCTCAGCCAGGTGAGCATTCATTTCCTGCTCGCTGAGAGGTGCCATTTCCTGTATCTGCTGGTAGTAGCCCTGCACTCTCTTCTTGTACTCAGGGATCTCCTTGGCATACAGCAGCTTGTTGGTAGGGGAGTCCTGAAAAAACAGCAACACACATTTCAGCCAAGACACAGCGTTTATTGCAGGAATTTGCTTTTTAGTTTGGCAGTGTGGCCCTGCTCATGGAACAAATCGGAGCAAGCTTGACACAGACTTTCCCTGAACTCACCATACATGTTCAAAATGCATGTACAACTACATTCTAAAACTGGAGGAGGCTGAAAACAATGTAGTAGCGAGAATGCAGAGCTCAGCGGGTATCGAGCTTACCAAAAAACAACTGGCAAAAAACTCATGCCAGCCTGAACTATTGCGAGGCTCCATGTATTCTATTCAATTCAATTTAATTTTATTTATATAGTGCCAAATCACAACAACAGATATCTCACAGCGCTTTTCATAAGAGCAGGTCTAGACCATAGTAATTTACAGAAGCCCAACAATTCCCACCAAGAGCAAGCACATATGGCATAACTTCAACTTTTAATGCCCTTCTGAGGCTTAATTAATAATTTAGCACTGGACCTTAGTCTTTCATAAAGAGATGTGTATGTTATGTCGGCAATCGGGTGCTCATCAGGTCCGAATAAGGAGCTGTTCAGTTAGACTGGATGTTATTTGCTGTTGACCCAATCTAAACCAGCCTAACGTGAGACAATAGGGGGAGGGAACAGTTTCCTTTTCACACAACAGGAGACTGAGTGCCAGAGAAGGAACATTCCAGTCTAAACAATACTCCTTCATACCTCTGCCACTCTCTCCTCAGTCACTTTGGGCTCTCGCACTGGTGCTTATTCAAGCGGGAAGAAAAGTAACGGGGCTAAGAGGTTGTGGGTATACTCTAGTTTTAGTGGTGACTTCTGTTGGGAGCGAGTCTGTGTGTGGGTCTTTATGAGCTGTGCGTGTGTGTGTGCACATGTGAGAGAGAAAGGGACAGGGAGAAAGTAGGACAGGGAAAAAGAGGCGGCCAGCCTCAGCTTTCAGCATCAGTGAAAGTGCTTACAGCGCACCTTAATATTTCTATGTGTCATGAGTTATTTGTGTCACCTAATATATGTTTGTTTGCATGTGCGTGCGTGTTTGTGTGTTTTAAAGGTGCTGAGGGAGAGGAGAGGCCACCGCTCCTTCTGATAGGGAACCCTCTCTCTTCCTGTCCACAAGGTCACTTCCTGCTGTTCGTCCATCTGCCTGGTAACCCCCCTGTGACCCTGTGGCCCTCCATCTCTGCATCTCGCCAGATAAGAGGGTTTCTGTGGTAACAGCAAGCGTTGCTTGGTTTCCTACCCATCTCTCTCTCTCTCACCCCTGCTATGCTCCTGCTAATCCAGACCCCGTACCCTTCACTGCTCTGTCCCGAGGCCATCGTGCACACAAACAAGCGACTGTATTCACTCCAGGAAAATGTAGAGGTGTGTCATGCCAGTCTCCTTGAACTACAAGAGAAAACGTAGCCACATCCTTGAACCTGGTGACTTCACGATACATGCAAAGCCAGATGTGAGATGCTAATGAGGAGGCTGCGACAAACATTGTACAGAAAGTCTCATCCCTGGAAGTTTTACATATGTCTTTGCATCCTTAGGTATGTACCTGCTTGCATGTACATATGAATATTGCTGCCGTGACTGCACTGGCTCTTTGGCAATGAACTGAAATATATAAATCATACTGTTCCTCGGTGAAAGAGGAGCATCATTTGATGAGTCCTCGGCTCCCTCCAGGGAGGAAGCCAGTCAAAGAGAGACAGGAAGCAGAGCGTGCTCAGGGTCAGGGTGTCTGAGGGATGAGACGGATTTGTGAGCATTGAAGACATTGACATGCAAACACACACACACACACACACAGAAAGGCAGACAGACAGACATATACAAGCCTGAACACAGACACACACACACAAGCATGCATGCACTTTCGCACAGAACAAAAAGAGATCCCTGGTGCTCATGACCTTGGATCAGCCGACTCGGCTGCAATAACATGAGGAGAGGTAGATGGAGCTGACAGTCTGAAGGCTTAGGGATAAGGTTTCACAGGGGGACTCAGGAGGTGTATGTGTGTGCGAGTGTGTGTGCGTTAGATAGATAGATCACCTTTAGTTATTCAGGTATTTAATTAGATACATGGGTATGGTATAATAAATCAGAGGTTTGTGAGACACCTCAGAGGGGTGTGGAGGGAGAGACATAAGGTAAGAGACAGGTGTGTCAAAATTTGTACATTTGTGATACAGATTTTTTTTTTGTTTCAGTGTGACTTATGCTTCAGTTTCAATATTATTCATCATAGCCTCCAAAGTCGATCACAAATACGCATCCATAAATCTTTAATAATTTGGAATTCTTTTTATAGTGTTTGATGGGAAGGCCATATTGCCAAACCCCTGAGAGAGAGAGAGAGAGAGAGAGAGAGAGAGAGAGAGAGAGAGAGAGAGATAGATAGATAGATAGATAGATAGATAGATAGATAGATAGATCAGTCTCACCTTGCCAAGCTGCAGGTCAGAAATGGAGCAGGCGTCTATGAAGGCCTGGGCAATCACAGACAGACAGGCGTCCATGTGATCCGTCTTATCAATGTCAAACACAAACTGAGGATTCTTCAAGATGTTCACCCAGAAACGCAGAGGTAAACTGCAGGGACAGTGAAAGAGCAGCATTTAAAGCCTTTCACTTGCACAGTGAGGTGACCAAAGGGGAACTTTCATTAACAGAGTTTAGCCTGAGACCTGTTGGTTTTCCAGATGTGCAGTGTGTCTGGGTCTGTGATGCCCCGTTTGTCAGCCTGCTCCTCCAGGAAGTCAAAGAAGTATTTGACAGCCAGAGGAGGGCGGTCCAGAGGGATGCTGAGGATGGCTTGAAAGAGGTCATCCAAGAACTTCTGAAGAGTTCCCTGTGGAGGAAAAGAAAAAAGGCGGCTCATACATACACAGAGACAACGTTTCATGGAATGTGGGGATTTTGAAGCGGCTCCTGAGGCTAATGTGGGCCATGAAAACAAGAAATAGAAAGACGACTTAAATATCAAGCTGTAACTTAAGTCTCTTTGTAGTTTTAACAAACAGTTTCTTGTGTTCACCTTGGTGGACAGCAGGCGTGTCAGGTAGATTTCAGGCAGGACCTTCTTCCGGTGGCTCTGCCTGTGTGACCTCTTATTCTCATTTAGTTCATCATGAGGTAGGACCTGAAAAAGCAGAGGCCAAAGATGAACATACCACTCACAAGTTGAAGTAATAAACCCCCGCATAAGTAGCTAAATGAATGCTCTACTGTCTCAGCTGTCAGAGGGGAATTTTCTGTTTCTTGCATTAGACACATGATCTAGAAACCACATGAGGGTATTTTGAAGCAGTAAATAATATGCAGAAGTGTGGAGGTGATGGCAGTTGGGAAATTCTCATGGTTTTCTCTGGTTGCTGTGTACAGGATCGTATCTCTGACTTGCTCATACAGGTCTAAATAGGGGTAAGGGAAAGAAAGAAGCAGTCAAAATCCACCTACTTGTGTCAAAAAGGACTATAGAACTGTCCTGTAAAACTAACTATTCACCCGGCAAATTGTGTTCCAAGGAACTCATTATTCTAAAGTCAAAGGGCCCATATCTTGGCTGACGTTTATAAAAGAGCTTAAGCGGCATTAGTGCTGTCATGTCCTCTCAGCAGCTTTCCTTTTCACCTCCATTCACCCCCATTCTCTCTGTCGTCAGGCCTGCTCTGGGGTGACTAACAGTGGCACACACAGGAGAAAGCTCTGGTAACAAACTCAGAGCGCATTTATAGAAACATTCTGATTACCTATGAGGAGATACTCACCAAGTGGACGTACTTCTCTGTATCCAGATCTTTAACTAAGGAGAAAAAGAAACATATGGCATGAAACAATGTGCAATCAGCAAGGTGGAGACCTGAGAGAATGAGAGGAGACATGGGGAGGGAGCACAGAGGAGTGTGACAGATAGAAGGGAGTAAAAAAAAAACCCTCCCGAGATTGACAGGAGAGCAAGCGAGATAAAGTACATGCGAGAGAAGAAAGTGATTAAGGTGGACTGTGGGCCGGTAGGGGAGGGGAGCTGTCTGAGAGAATGAAAGAGAAAGATTACGAGTGAAGGGAGAGAGAAAAGAGAGAGAGATTAGGGGAGACAGACACAGAGTCTGTGATTGGCTCTGGAGCCGGTGTAATGAGATGGTAATGCTGGGCCAACGCTGGGAAAGAGAATTAAACCTTGCTGGTTTATATATAGACCTAAACACAAACACACTCATACGCATGCATGAACACGTACGAATACTCAAATACATGTAGAGACGCATGTCCAAGTAAAAACTCGAAGCAGACACAAATAAATACAGTAGATTATTGTACGCACACACCAGCAAAAACAATGATAGGCATTTGTGCAGACACCCACACACACACACACACACACACACACACACACACACACACACAGTATAGTGTGTTCTCATTACAGCTCTGCCATAGATGCTCCTGCCCAGCGGGCCTCAGTCCAGGCCCTCAACACTGATCACAGGCAGGCAGGACAGTGTTTTTTATTAGCCAGGGAGCACTACAGGCTCATAACACCCCCTTGACACTTTGAAGCCAGAGCCAGGTTTGGTCCACATAAGCCTATTTTTGGCCCCGTATGAATGAGAGGATAGGCTTTGATGGACAGAGCCTGAACAGAACTGAGCTCTGGTCTGGTACTGATTATGTAAGGTAGGCCCAAGACAAAAATCGGACAGGCCCATTAAAGTCTGTATGTAAACTCATCTGTCAACAGGCAGCAGTCATTATATTCCGGGCTGACAATGGGCCAACTTGTGTCGCATTTTTCCCCACAAGCTGACACTTGCTAATGGAATACATCTATAACACAGGAAAAAATATCTCAGAATGAAGCTGTAGTGCAACTCCTGTGCGAAGTAGGAGAGTGTGTGTTGTGATTTATTAGGTGCGAGTGTGTTTAGGTGTCCGCAGTGTCTTATGGGGACGGGAGGGTGTGCAATTTCATGCCTGTTTACATGAGCGTATCGTGTTCTCGTGATCAACTAAGCATGTGCCTCTGCCTGTGATCGAGTGGGTAAGTGTATTTATCCAAAGTGTGGGTGAGTGTGTGTGTGACGGGGAGTGGGTGCGTTTGAAGGGGACGTACCTCTCCCCAGGGTGTTGTCTCTCTTGTCTTTCATGCTCATAGCCAGCGACGCACCCTCTGGGATCTGTGAAGGGAGAGAAGACGAAGAAGGAGGGAGGGAGCAAAGACGAGAGAGGACAGAGGGCACGGGGTCAGGGGTGAGCTGAGGTGCACCAGAACAGCATCATTAAGCATGCCCTCGAGGGAAGTGTGGTGTTGAGAGGTGAATATGTTGGTGTGTGAATGTGTGCATGTGTGTCAGTCTTGTCTGCATCTAGAGTGGTGGCAAGTCTGCGGGAGCCTGGCTGGGCTCATTAAAGTCAACCTGTGGTGAAATGGATTGAACAGCTTGGCCAGTGAACCCAGACTGTTAGTACAAGCTGCAGCTCGCTGCTTTCACAGCTCTGTCCCCATGGCTCAGCAAAAACTAAACAGAGCACTTTACAAGTACAGGTAAATGGTCAAAGGTTGAAGGTCACTGAACGACTGTTTACTTGCGTACAAATGAACGTAGACATAAGCAAACACACATACATCTGAAGAAAAATTCTTAACGGGA
>JAPMOB010235754.1:0-42634 GCA_029875015.1 Lepomis gibbosus
CAGTCACTTACAATCTGCAATTTTCTACAGAATGAGTAGTTTTTCTTTAGGTAAATACATTAATGTTTTAGTTGCACATTTTTTGCATTTTTTATATTACTACTTTTAACAAGTAAAATATCTGACTTCTTCTTCCATCACAGGTCTGTTTGGATGCCTTGAAAAAATGAATCACGGCTGGTGATCTCCGTTTTGTTGGGGTTTTTTTCTTCTGGCCACACAATACCTCACAGCCGTAGCAAGGTGATAATGTATTGCCAGCTGCTCCCTGGCATAAATTCATTCCACAAAGACGTGGCATATGCTAGAGGATCAAATGTCTTTATCCTCGTGAAAGTTGTGTTGTTTTCTAAATTGAAAGAGCATAAGGTCCCACTTTCACGTGACAATATAAACTCCTCACCTCAATAATTGTATCAGCTTATAAGAAGCTTACTGTAATTACAATATTGTCTTCTTGGAGCTGCAGCCTAAAACATGAAATACAAAACACCCATTTCAAAATTAAATGGAAACTCGTTCAAAGAGAAGCTATACTAGAGGGGGACAGAGGGATTAACGTGTAAGTCCGGCACATTTAATATTTACTGCACAGTCACACAATTAATCTGACAATGTGTTCTGTGTCTAATACCTGAACTGACGGGCCCTCCACCATTATCAGTGGTGTGCACATGGGGTTGGGGTTAGCGGGAGTGGGGACTGTTTACTTGTGATCCAAATGCAACTCATCATCCAAAGTGAAATATCTGCACAAAAACAACTTTCACTTTTGAAAGTAGTTTGATTCATATGGAACTTCAGTGTGGTAAACGTGGTTTATGATGAATGAATGAATTCAATTTGCATTATTGTTTCATACTACAGGACACCATAAAGTGCTGTGTAACACTGGAAAAATCTGAATAAATAATAATAACATAAATAGAGAACAATAGAGAATAATTTGGCAAACTTAAACACATCAAAATTAAACAGCTATTCCAATTTTTACCAATCTGTAGGCCTACACCAGAACATTGCTGGGGTTTGTCAAGCCGATTCATGGAACAAAAATAATCATCATAATTTGTAAAGTACAAACGGAAATGGGACTCACTTCGCACCCTAATCACACACTGCAGCTCACGCAAGAACCTCAGCTCTCACCTGTGTAACTAAAGATATTTGGCTTCTACATAAATGACATGTATGATGTATGATGTGTTTGGTATGCACATATGTCCACATATGACGGAACATTTTCAAACCATTTTTCTTCAAACTTCACTAAGAGCTTCTTTTTTTTTTTTTTTAGGAATTTAACAACATACATTATACTGTAGTTATGCAGCAGATATCCTGCTCCTCATAAATTGAATAAAGCTCCTTTGTACAGTATATGACTTATGACTTACTTCACAAAAATACCCTTCTTACTCATTCTGTCCTCTGCCACTTGGTTTAGATTGATCCTGGTACCTAGTCCATGTTGACCCTGACTTGCCGGAATGATTCATACTTGGATTGTAACACATAAGATTGGGGGTGCTGGCACCTTAAACTACAAAAAAAGAAAAAACATTTCATCGTGTTATTGCTATAGCTTTTCATTTCTTCTTTTGTACTTTCAGATCCTTTACTAAAAATCTATATTTTTAGCTAAATGACTTAAAATATCAAAAATAATAGTACTCATTATGCAGAATGGCCTCTTTCAGTGTTATGCTATCTGATTAATATGCTGTTGGGTAGTTGAATATACAAACAGATCATGGTTATTTTTATCTGATTCTGCAAAGTTACTTGTTACTAAAGCTGTTAATAAATGTAGTGAAGTAAAAAGTGCAATATTTCGCTCTGAAATGTGGTACACCAAACTAGTAGATAATAGAAGTACAAGTATCTCACAATTACACTTAGGTAGGCCTATAGAAAGAGTGGAAATATTATTTAGTAAATGTACTTACTCCAATACATTTAATTGATAGCTTTGGTTGCTAGTCAAGCTGCAGATTCAGATTAATAATTTAAATAAAATCAACAAATAAATGATGATTAAATTTAAGATAAGGTAAAACAGCTAACACAGGCAGTATATAGCTAACGTTAGCTCCAGCTTTACCAACTGCAACATTAAAGTGACTACATATTAATGAATCAATAATTATATTTATAAGTATTTTGAAATGGGCCATTCTGCACAATGAGTACTTTTACATGAGGTATATTTTGCTGCTGATACTTGGTGTAGTATAAAAGATTGGAGTACTTGTTCCACCACTGAATTCATTTTGAGAAGAAAATTACATAAGTGCCATAAAACTGCTAGTGCACAAGTGTCTCTTCTTAACCACTCCATGAAAATGAGACGTTCACGATCACTTTAAATAATGTGCATAACGGGCACACGCTTCGGGTATGGCCTTTTCACAATGATAACAGTGTGTTGAAAAACGAATGTCGGCGAACCAAAAGCAAGAACGATTTCAGCAGATATAGGCGACATGCTGATGCAGAGGTTGAAGTGTGAAAAATAAGATGCTGAGATGTGGGGTATTTAAAGGGTTAACAGGAGGAGGCGCAGTGGTCAGCTCGTCTGGGTGGAGTGAAGTTTAGACATGTACTATACTACAACAAATTAGCCAAGAAGGTTGTATTATGGCTGTGTGAGAGATACCAAAAGAATTCAAGGCACCTTTTTAAAAAAGGGAAACCCAAAAAGTCAGGTCGCTGCTAAAGACTGAGCTGAGATGAGTGCTGTGAGTGAAGAGTCGCTGCTGGATTATTTCTACTCCACCGGAGGCAATTCAGGCAGAGTCAAAAATGCAGACATACTGAAGACATTTAAGCCCTTTATTGGCCATAGTGACTTGCAGTTGCGTGGTAAGTAGCGAGTCCTTGTATCGTAGGTTCAAGTAGATGGAAATATTCGGCCGAAAATAGGGAAATGTGATGCGAACGCGCGGCATCAGTTACTGCTCGTTAAAAATACCAACTGCCCTCGTGTTTGCCGGACAGGTCACATATTTGGATTAATTTGATTCATATTTTTTTGACACATTTCCCCAGTCTGCTTTAACAAACTGCTTTCATGTGCTTTCATTGTTCTCTGCTGTAAAGCAGACATCTGGATTGCATTAAAAGCCCCTCCAAAGATCTGCAGGAATTGTGTCATTTCCTCCCTTCAGGCCAGTTGTAGAGCTGCCTGGCTGGTAGCTGATCAGAGGACCTGAACGAACCATAGGAACCAATGCATCACCAAAAACATGTCGCCATGCAGCGTCACTCCCCAGACAGAACTGGGGTCCCCACTCAAAATAAGGAAGAGTTATAAATTCACTATTGTAGAGTTAGGTAATACCTTACTTGCTGCATCTCTCTGCTGTTGCTCTTCACCCACACTACAGATTCTTATGCAATCCTGTTCATTCCTGATCATTGCTAAAACCAAAAACTCCTCTCATATTTGGCTTCAACAGACAAATGTTTTGGGTGTAAGGTTATGTGAAGTTGCTAGGTACACCTATCTAATGCAATAAACCCTGTCCATCCCACTTTGAAATGAGAATGAAACACAATCTTTCTGTCACAAATGAAAAAACAATACAATTCAATATTGTATAGGTTTTCAAATGTGAGGATATTCTTGGCCTTCCTTTACAGTAAATTGTTTATCTATGGGTTATGGACTGTTTGTTGAACATTTGAAGTGTCACTTTGGAGTCTAGAAAACTGCAATGGAGTTTATACTGTTTTTGATGTTTTATTAATCAAACGATAAATCAGTTAAATTAAGACAATAAACAGCAGAACTCAACAAACATTTCTCCTGCTGAGATACTATATCTTTACTCTTTGTTTTACATAAGTTTATCTGTACACAAGTAGATAAGAGTCAGCAGACTGGCTCAGTAATTTTAGGTACACAGGAATGTGTAAATAAAATTTGCTAACGTTGGCTAACATTAGCCACCAGGAGTTATTGGTTATACCTGACCAACTAAGGCGGTAGCGTAATAGTGTATGAGCTGAGCAGTATTGCGTTTTATTGCTTATAAATTCAACTTTTTGAATTTGTAACAGGGAGCTTGTCATTTATTCCTTTCAAAAAGTTGAAACCCTTAAAAGGCAATGCATGCATTACTGACTAATGACATGACAAAACATATTTGGCCAAGACGACAAATAACAAGCGTGTAATGATTAATTATCTTTCCATTCAAAAAAGGGCCTTTACCTTTGGCACTGCCTGGAATACATACTGTATTTTAACCTCCCTAAATGATTATCCAAAGTGACCTTGTATTGCAGTTGCCAGCATGTACTGTCCAGATGCTATGTCAGCACTGCAGTTGTTGACAGAGGTTTAGAGGGCCGCCTTGATACTCAGCCATCTGACATGGCTGTCCAATTAGAAAAGTGCTTCCCACATATTTAAAGTCTGTCATAACATGTGGTTGCAGATTTTCATGTCGTAATTGTGATGATAGTGTTTTAATCATTATTAAGTCCACATGCATGACTGGACCTCTAATGGGGTTGCGCTTCATCAGATAATAAAACTGGGGCATGGTGGGGAGTGTAGCGGTGTTGGGGGATGTGTGTGTATGTATTTGTTAGTTGCTTGTTTGTGCAGACCTTTTGGCTAATAAATAACTAGCATGTATGCTACCTTACCCTCTGTGGCCAGCATGGAATTCTTTTGTTGAGACAGATGTAAGTGGCTGCTTCCTTTGGATTTCCTGTTGTTGTGAATGTGAGGCGTGCAACTCATCTCACTGCGTCAGGAAAAGGAAACACTTCAATTGTCCTGAGCTGCATGCCAATGTACACCTATAGGCATGAATGGAATACCTACGCCTGGAAGAATGTCTGTGTAGCCGATCTGGCTGCTTGATAACGAGAGTCAGCTCTTAATCACATAGTCTGCACATATCTTAATATATGCTTACTGGTGTAAACAAAGGCAGATAGCTTTATCTGATGAGGCCTATCAGCTCGTCAGCTGTGGTTTGTTTGGTTCCCACTGGAAAGATTTCCCATAGGTCTTAAGTAAGTCAGGTTTTTGCCTTTGGGGACACACTGTGATCTGTTGTGATCTTTGCTGGAGGGGAACCTCTTTCCTCTCTCTTGTTAGGTTGTGTTGCAGTGTTTTTCTAAAGCAACTGTTTCTTTGCTATGTGAGCTGCATCTAGTTTGGACAGCCAGATGTGCACTGCCTCATCTTAAATCATATGGAGAAACAGAAACCAGTTCATCCTACAGACTGTAACTCAAACCCACACATTTTTTGGAAACAGACACTATTACATTCTAGCCGCATCTATAAATATACTTTAGTTTATAATTACTGTCTTCCACATATGATTTGACATTTTTGGGACCACTGATGTATTACCTAAATGTGAGGAATTCAAAACTATGTTTAGTTTTCAGTTTTTCACATCAACATATTTTTCCTTGCAGCTAAATACAGAGAGGAATTCAAGCTCATTATTGACCGAATCGCTGTGGTGAAGTCAGAAAATGTAAGTGAACTATTCAAATATTTTTACCTTTTGTGGAAAAGCCCTGCTTCCAAGCATTCATATTTCAACACTGAGGCATGAGTATCACTTGAAAGGTTGCTATTCAGTTAAAGTATCATGACTCAACAAGGAGTTGTCCAATATGTTTACGTAGTTTGTACAGAACTATTTGTACCCACTGGTTTCCCCCGAAGGGACTGCAGCTGCACTTTTCATTTTCCTCGAAACTATTAAGTATTTTCCCTTATTGACAAAATATTACTGCAAGATCAATCAGTCCAAACTAATGTATCTTTAAGGTCTTGCAACTGTAGTAAATTCATTTCCTTCCTCGTAAAACATTTGCAACACTGATTTAAAGTTGTTATTTTTTACATCCATGTGTATTAGCAAGCAGTCTTCTGGACACAGGAAAGTGTGTTGCCTCACCCATGTGTAAGTGCGTGCGTCCCCCCCTCCCCATGAACCACGTACCTCCTGGTACCATGTACCTCCCCATAAAACCAGTTTTGCATTTCTGTTTGTATAAATTTAAACAAACTAGATACAAAAAGTTATGATTAAACTTTTTTTAAACATTTGACAGAGCCAGGCTCGCTTTTTCCCCTTGCTTATGGTCTTTATGCTAAGCTAAGCTAATAGTCTCCTGGCTGTAGCTTCAAACTTCACGGACAGATATGAGAGGGGTATTAATCTGCTCATCTGACTCTCATCAAGAAAGCAAATAAGCAAACTTTTCCTTTAATGGGATAGTTTTTTTCAAGCGAGACTCTAAACAAAATACATAGTTGACTAAATGTTATATACAAGCTGTCAACAATACAAATCTACAAATTTGACAAAAGCCATGACTTGCTTCACAAAACCTGCTCGTACATACACGTCGTTAACCCATATGTAAGGTGAGCTTATTGAAACCTTCACCCTTCAGCAAATGAATGTGAAAACAAACTCTGCACATACAACATGCATAGTGAAGCTCAAACATCCAAGTGAACTAACAATAAGCAAAACCTATTTTTAGCAGATGGGGGGGCTTTAATAAATAAAGCATTATTATTGGATAAACACACACCAAAAACAAATAATTGAAAGAAAGACCGTATAACCCACATGGGTTTTTATTGTGGATGTTTTCATTTTTTCAAAAGGAAAAAGTGCTAATTGACTGTTTGTCGCAGGGTGAGAAGTATCTAGTCCTAAAGAAGAAATACAGGCAAATGCTGCATGAGCGAGACACCAACCATCAGGGGAGTGATGGGCACGGACAGAGACATTCAAGGCCGGCCAAACCCTCTGCCACTGTACAGTGGGATGCGACGGATGCCTCGACTTCTTCTCACCAGAAGGAACCACGGGATGAGCCGATGCCAAGCGGAGAGCCTGACAGTGATGCAGAGGTGATCTATTCTGTGCCATTTGTAAAAACAGTAAATTGTGGGGCAGGCCGGGATGATTCAGCAACAACACTGGGTGCTAAAATGCAACTTCCTGAATCTGCTATCGCCCCAACACACCATGTTTACTCTTTATGTGAATGACTCATTTATTTCTAAACAAAGCGGTCTTTGTTAGTGTACTCTGTCTTTTCTCTACCACCATGTGTCAGCATTTAATGCTGGTCGTGTGGCGTGCACATTTACACAGAGGAGTTCTGTGGCGCAGAAAAATTCTCTTATACTGCAGGAAATCTAAGTTGGCCACTTTGCAATGAAAGAGAAGGGCAAAGGGCTTATGCTTTTACATAAAGGGTGGATCTGTTTAAAACTAATGCAGAGAAGCACTCTATTGTTTTGAAAATAAACAGTGTGCTGGTTGAATATCTTTGCACATGATTTGTTCAAACAGGCACTAAAGCAACAGTGTCTGTCCACCTCCAGATGGCGAAGGGAAGAAAAGAGCAAACAAAGTGCTAATGCTGTCTGTTAATCTCCGCCAGCACTTGACACAGCTAAACATTTGGCCTGTGAACGCTCAGATAACACATTTGGATCAGAGACTGTTTGAGTTTATAGCACATTATGTCTGTACTCTTGCAGGACCAGCAGACAGGAACAGCCTTCATGCAGCACACTGTACTGCAATGCCCTGTCATCCAAATCCAGGAACCCTCGGCACAAAGCAATGGGGACGATGAGCTGGACAAAGATTCGGGGTCAAAGGTGACAGTTGCCCTCCTATATACTGTCAATTTTGTTTACTGACAGTTTTGTAGGTAATTTAAGTCTGGAGCTAGATCACTCCTTTTCTGGCCAAACAAGGCTGGAAAAGAGGCAGAAGCTGACTGGAATACAATTAGTCCATTAGTTGATCAACAGAAACACATTTTAGTAATACATTCATTTTTGTCTTTTTGTCTTTGTCTTTTTCTAAGCTGAAATGTGTCCCCCTTCTTAATATTTTATTGTTTTTATTTTATTTATACGTGTATCATTGTAAATAGAATTTCTTTGGGTTTTGGACAATGTGAAGACATCACATTTTGCTCTGGGACAATTGCTAAGGACAATTGTAATTGTTAGTCGCAGCCCTGTACATAGTCTGCTGCCATCAGGCCAGGTGGCTTTAGCGTGGTTTTCATGGATTAAATCCCATGAAATGAAAGGTAACACCACCTCAATTCTCAGACAATTTTATAGCTTCATTACTGAAAAGTTTTTTAGGCCATAATTCCTAACAAAGGGGTATTTGGAAAGATTTAGGAGAAACTCAGCTAATCTGAAAATAAACAAATAGAAATTATTACTTGGTAAAAGAAATATATCCACAAAAAAAAGACACAAATAGGATTACAATTGGTGTGACGCTGTTCTTTAGTATATTTTATTATATTTATTGTCACAATAACCAGGAAACTACCAGCTACAGTAGGCTGACTGCACAGGAAACCTGTGTCCCCCAACCTCAGTCAGTTGTAACACCTAATAACACGTGCCAAGATAGTTACGTTAGCTAGTACGCAAGCACAGAAGTCAAAATTGAAAACTAAATATAAATTTATGGTTTAAATGACCAGTTTTTGCTTCTCTAAGTGGTAGTAATAGAAAAACAAATTAAAAAGATGAAGAAAAGCCTAAATATAGACAGTTCTGTCTTTGTCTTCTGTGAGAAAAATATTGTAACAACATCCAGTTGTATCTAATTAATAGTGTTATGTAACATCCAGTTCAAAATGCATTCAGAAGAACGCATTTGGAGCATGACGAGTGGCATTTATGAAGTGACACTTGGTGGTGCTTAAAACAACCAACTTACTGTAATAATCACCAGAATTATAGTCCAGTCAGGATCTAGAAGTCTGTCAGACAGTACAGAAAATCTGTTATAATAGTAACAGACAATATATTTTTTAAAAACTAAACAAATAACATGAAAATAGATTGTTAAATTTTCTGTCATTCACCTAATTAATCAACTCAACACTAATTGTTTTAGCTGCACTTGAATATACTGTTGAGTAGTTGATTTTATAACAAAACATCTTATTTTTATAAGCACTTGTATTTGTTTCTTTGTGTGTAGAAGTGATGATCTAGCACTATAAATGTAAGCACATTAGTTGATCGGCGGCACCTTTTTGAAATAGATTTAAAGTTTTCATAATTAATGTCCTCTCATTCTGTACGACGTTTAGATGAACATTTAATGTGGGTGAATATCTGTTTTTTGAATTACATTTCACTGTAATTGCTCAGATGAAAGACAAACTTTGGACTTAGTGTATCTCAAAGTTTCAGTGAGGGCGAACTTACTCTATAGTAGTTCCTCCTTTACCCACAAGGTGGTGCTAAGTAAATTACCTGGATTTGTAACCTACAGTATGTTGAATTTGAGTGGGAGGAGAACCCACTGGGGGAGAAGGGGAAGAATCTGCATTTAAATTAAGCTCTCTGTTATTATGTTAAGCAGCAACATGTTGGAACTCATTAGAAAGATAATAATCATTTGTGCCCATTAAAGAGATTGGGATTTATCCCAGAGAAAGATATGTGGCTCTCCTTGATGACCTGCACAATAGGCAGATGAAATTTGTTGAAGTGTGTTAATATAGCACCGCAATCAGATTAAATGTGTTTGCTTAAGCTATTAGTCACACCATTGAACTTTGTATGTAGGACAAGTTCTTTCACATTACAGGAGCTACCTAGCAGGTTTATACACTGTTCTTAAACAAAGCACCTGAGGCTATAAGCTCTGTTGTTATTTGTCATTTATTAAATCATGCTCCCAAATGAAGGACGACTCTCTGGGGCAGATCAGTTCTGCGTCCCTTAAGTTTAAATTTGATTCAGAGCATCGTCCTTGCCTAGCATCTTAGTTTCTGTTTTGGTCGTTCATAGAGCAGCTGTGGTCAGCCTGATTCTGTTGCTTACAATAGATTCCAATTAGAGCTCAACCGATTGCACTGATATACTGGTATCGGCATATATATCAGCCCATATGTACTAATACATTTAGTTTTTACTTTGTCCTCCAGAAAGAGAACAGAAGTTTATTTTGAAACATGTCTTGCTCAGTACATATCTTGGTCTCACTTCTTTAAAAAACACATTTTAGAGGTCCTTATCTAAAAATGTTTTGTTATGTTACTTGTTTTAAAAAAAACAAAAAAAAACAAAATAAGTTTCTATGGACATTTTTCCCCCAGCTGTAAAAATCTTTTACCGTAGAAATCCAATTTAACAATGCAGTGCAATGAATTCAAGTTACAGATACAGTTCTCTGGTGGGGACCAAACAGCTACCTTTCAGCTTATGGGAAGTTTTTGCATTTGAGATTAATTAATTTTGGTTCTTATTATTTTGGCTACAGGGACGGTTGGTTGGTAGTCTGACACTTTGGCCTTAAAGAACGATTGCAGATATTGTCATGAAATTTTATATAGATATTCATAGTTCCCAGAGAAAGAATCTTACTGACTTCTGTGATCTCAGGACTTTTTCTTTAGCACCGCCATGAGGTTGACATTTATGGTTTTGAGTAAAATGTCTTGACAGCTATTGGATGGATCACAAGGAAGTTTGGTACAGACATCCGTGGCCTCTTCAGGATGAATTGTAATAAATTTAGCGGTCCCTTAACCTCTTCCCGTCATCAGGTCAAATCTGAATTGGTCCAACAAAAATGCTACTAAATATTTGCATTACTGATGATAACCCCATCAGCTTCAGCCATGCTTACATGTGCTAATTAGCAAATATGAGCATGCCATCAGGCAAAATCTGAAATGGTGATCATAATGATACAAGACAAAATAATCAGGGCAAACATGCCAAATAGTGTTTTATACTGTTGGTTGGATATAACATCACTTAGCTTTGGAAAATGTCTTTATTACCAGACGAATAATTGAAAAAAATTCTAATTTATAGTATAAATAATGGTTGCAGCCCTAAAAGCAATTCAAATTAGAATTTATGAAATACTTTCCATTCACACTCAACAATGTTTTTCTCTGCCCATTATCATTGTTCTCCACCATAAGTGCCAAAAAATTGTGCCGGAGTGGAACAGGCTGGATAAATACAATCCCTCCACTTTTCATGTCCAGCACGCTGATGTGTGACAGTCTGTGCAAGAGACATGAAAGGGCTGAGTGTTTTAAAATCATGTCTCTGCATAATCTAAGAACAATTTGCGATCGTCCCCCTTAAAAAAAGGTGAGAAGAAAAACTTCTCCCCTCTCACATAAATCAGCCAAAATGACACTTTTATACACTGCTAGATGAGTTTTTCTCTTGACCCCTGCAGACTAAAATGGTGAAAGAAACACATGGCCTGACTGTAGGTGTGTTGTGTTTTGGTTAATTGGATTGTTATTCATTACCCCTTATGTGTGAAACCTGCACCTCTATCTTGTTGTCTCATTACCTCTCTATCTGTCTGACACCCTTTGGTCACGTCTCGTCAACTGGAAAACATCACAGCAGTGTGACCAGGGTTTGAAAGTAGATGTGTGTGTGGGTGTGTGTGTGTGTAATCGGTGATGCTTGATCATGCTGTGTGACTGATACAGTACAGTTGTGTCAAAGTTGGGTTTTTTGTCACCACTGAGTAATAGTCATCTGTTTTCTGTCTTTCAGTCCGAGTCAGAGCAAGACGAGGAGTGTACGGGGAGTATGGGCTCCGCTGCTGTTGCTGTAAGTCCTTTTCATGCATTTTCCTGTTGTTTTCTTATTAACAAAAGGCTTAAAGGAGTAATAAGTAAAACAGGTACAGTGTCAACTCTTCAGAGTTGGAGTTTCTCTTTTATCTTATTGATAGATGACCGTTAGGGTTTGGTCTTTGAAATACACATCCACTCTCCCTGTGATGTCACTACTGGCAGTCCCTGTTCCCTTTAAACCAATAACAGAAGAAAACACATTAACTGTTGAATGTGCAGTGTGATCATGGGTGTCTCCCACAATGTGTCAGTTAGTGACTCAGTCGTTGGTAGGAAATGGATTAGAGGTTTGTAGTTTCAGCATTATCAGAGCCCATATATAAGAGCCCACAACAGGATGTGGACAGTAGGGTGTGTGTGTGTGTCATTTTTTTATATCCCAGTGGGGATTTGAATGTTAAATGGGGACTCATGACACCATGGCACCAAAAACTTAGGTCCCCATGAGTAGAGACTTTTAGACTTTTTGAGAGTTAAGACTTGGTTTTAGGGTAGGTTAATGTTAGGCATGTAGTTGTGAGGGTTAAGCTTAGGGTAAGGGGCAAGGGGATGCATTATGTCAATGATGTGTCCCCACGGGGATAGAGAAACAAATTTGTGCACATGTGTGTGCACATCTAACCTCCCCACTCTCTGTGATAGCTGGATCCTATAGAGAAGGAGTGGATCTACTCCGCTGCTGGTGCTCGAGTCCCTGACCTCTCACAGCTGCTCAGACAGGACCCCTCGCTGGCACACAAGAAGGTAGTGCTGCCCTGTGCTCTGCCTCTTAAAGGATAATTCCACATTATTGCAAATTGGATCTTATTTTCATATTTTTATCCACTGTCCATCTATAATAATAATAATAACATCTGGGAATATGGCGCTATCACCACTACAAAGTCTGATAGGACAATAAATGTGAGCAGTCAAGCGATCAGAGAGATCAGACAAAAACCAAGGCTAGCCAAACATACAGTAAAATTGTATACAGAGAGGTTCTTGAGTGGTTGCTATGGCTAACAAGGCGAGGGTCACGTGAAACAAACAGCCAAAGCTGTAATTAGAGAAATGTCCTTGCAGACTTGTTAACAGAACTGTCCTTAAAACACTTTTGTAAAACTTGTGCAAAACTACATTTGCAAATGTTTATTGATTAACCTGTAAGTTTCTTTACTATTTTATCTCTATTTGATGACTTCTGACTATTTAGTTGTGACAAAGCCGTGACTTGTGCCCTCTTCAAACAGGGCACAGTTTGTATGAATAAAAGCTTCATTTTGAATGATAAATTCCCACTGTAGTGTATCCAAAACAACACTGTAAAAGCCACAGCCAGCGTGTTCTATAAGATAACATTGTGATAGCTTGCAGAGCCAATAGTCCGCAGTAAACATGCTAGCAGATTAACTTTCAAACAGTAATGCTAGCTAGGCTACCCCTTGTCTTTAACATAGCTATACCTGCTGTACCTGCTGTAGTTAGGGGTGCACTCAATTTCCTGTGGATGTTTACTGACATGTTGATATGCCACATTCAGTTTAACCTCCAAATAAACTGGTTTGATAATCTGGCTAAACTGCTTGTTTACAAGGGCCAAAGGACAAAGAACCAGCAACACAGGAACATCACTTGAGTTTTGATTGGAGGAGACTAAATTTAGTTCCTCTACTATAGCTTCAATTGCCAAAAAAGTCTCCTGGGGAAGTTCTTTTTAATGGTTAAGGAACTATCGGGTAGGGATGCAACGAATGTTTGTCCACCAAAATTAATCGGCCGAAAATAGCAAAAAAAAGCACTTTCGGTGTTCGGCCCAATAAGATAAATGACCAAACAAATTTTACCAAACAATTACGTTGATATGTCGGCAGTGTGGAAACATTTGTGTCCAAGAAAGTGTCCGAGAAAGACACAAAAATCGCTGTTTGCAGACTTTGTTCTGCTGAATTGTCTCCTTGCACATCCACTCCACCTGTGGCTGATTTCTTAGAAAAGACAACAAACAGTCTGACCCACTTTAAGTGTGTCACGATTAAGCTAGCCACACCTACATTTGGAGTGCACACGTATTCTAGCCTTTATGGTAAATCGACTGAAACGGACCAGTGCGAGCTGACTGGCAGGTTAGCGACTTTATCCTGTCATTTTCTCTCTTTACAAAGACAGGTGTTGCAGTATGAGAGTCTGACCTGAAGAGAGGCCATGAAGTCTATGTGTTATGCGATAAAAGAACACAGAAATTATAAACCTTATCACATCATGTGTACACTGATTAAAAAGCACATTTTGACTATTTCATTTATGCAATGGTAAAAATAGGCAAAATAAATGGAAAAGGTGTGAATGTTCTGTGTTTGTTATTCTGCAAATTTTTTCTTTAAATTCGGCTTCCGAGAATTGTCATTTCGTGGCATCCCTACTATCAGGGTGGAGTTTGCAGTGCTCAATAGTGATCTTTTACAAATTGCATATGGCTTCATTCACAAAATAAGGAAGGACTGGATGCCTCTTGTATCACTATGACATTTCTTGTGATGTTTATTGACATTAGAAACAAAGTTATGTTGTTGGCTTCCCCAATATAAAAAAAAGAGCAAGATGGATGGAATGAACGTGAGAGAGATGTTTTCAGAAAGCTACACAGTGAGAATAAGAGGCAGCAATAGTAAGTGGACAAAGCCAGAGTCCAAGAGAATAAAAAGTTACGAAATAAAGCGGAAATAAATAGCAAACTCTTCACACTCTCAACTGATCATTGCTAGAGGGGCAGTGGCAGTCTCCTTTTTATCCATTCTCAGCGTCACGCAACAGTACATACAAAGAACATGATGTTGAGTCTGTGTTTTTGTTTCTTTGTGTGTGAAAATCAAGTTTGTTCATGGGTCTAATTTGCCTAATCTTCGTACAAACAGGAACACGCTAAAAGGACTTTTAAGTTTCTAGTTTGGTTCCTTTATTTTCTTGTTATAGCAATCTCACTCCAGTTCCCGGTTTTCTGGTCTTATTATCGTGGACCAGTTTTATGAAAACACATCCACACAAATAAGATCCGAGTTGTAATAAACCTGAGCTATCCTTTAATGTAATACAAATACAACAACCAAAAAAAGACAATTTCTTGAAGTTGGATACATGGTTTACTAAGCTTCACTAATATTTGCTTATGTGTCCTTTTTTTTGGATGGGGGTGTCAAACCAGGACTTCACTTCAGTGAGTATTTGACGTGGCACTTTGAGAATAACATAACACAATAATAATATGGACAAGGTTTTTTAAGATTTTTGCCTGACTTAAAGTCTCTTATTATCTCATTTTAACACACTGTGCCTGCCAACTGTGACCATGACGATCCCTCTCAGGGGGTAAGTTTCATCATTCATACATATGTCTGCGCCTTCTGTATAATAACATCTACTGTAACCTGTTGAAATGGAAGCTGATTTACAGCTTGTGTTAAAAACTTGCGTTGTGTAGTTCAGTATGCGACACAAAACTCATCGCCCTCAGACTGTGCTTTGCTTGTATAACTTTCACAAGCTCATTTTTTCCCTTTAATAGTATTCTGAGAACCCTGTGTTAAAACATCCAGATCATGCATTTCAAAAGGTCCACTATCAAAAGGATTATGAAAGATAGCTTTTTAGCTCCTGTGGCCCCCTGACAACCCAAATCCTTTTATTTGTCTCCCTGTGCGCTTAAGAGATTTGAGCTCATGTTTGTTGTCCCTCCCCTGTGTCACAGTTCTCACACTGTCCTGTGGCCATGGCAGACCACCTTCTAAGAGTAGCCCTAAGCCTCTGCCATCCCCACCCGGACAAGATAGCACGGTCGCCATTGAAGTGTAGGGAGATGGGGGGGAGATTAAGGAGAGTCTTAATGCCCCACAAAGACTTCACCCACTTAAAGATAATCTGAAAGTAATAGAGCAGGCTGGGATTAATTGTAGAACAATGCTGGTTGTGTCCCTGGGAAGGTGCTAAGTCCCCTTCAGGCCTCTTTGATGTTCCTTTTAGCCCTCAGCCTTTCGCTGTTTTGCAGAGGTGGATGCCTTTCCAGAGATAACGTCCACCTCGAATCACAAAAGTCACAAGACTCATGAGAACCATAGTCTTTAAAACCAGGAGTTATTATATTCTGAATAATCTGATCTGTCATGTCCTGACTTTGCTCAACAGAAGTTATGTTAAGTGTACCAAATACCAGGCTCCAAAATCACATGTTTGACCAAGACTGAAGGGATTACTCTTCATCCTGGGAGGACTTAAGTGTTTCCTGTTCAGACCAAATGTTTGTTGGGATCAGGTGGTTTAGTAGATATGCAGTTCAAACAGTGGTTTAAAGGTGAAGTTGCTTAAAAGTGAAGACTACACAGGTCAGAACACCCAGAGCTCACCTAAGTCAAACACTTCTTACTCAGGAGTCTCACGCTCTTTTTCTCTTCCTACCCTGCTCGTGACGTGGACCTCTTTTCCTGCTGTGACGGACTTCCTCTGCCACACAGTTTGTAAGTACATCATTAGCCCATCACTCCTCTCTGCCTTCCTCCACATCAAGTGTCAGTAACACTGGCCATTGTGTCTCCTGTCGATGTGAGCCCTCTATAGCCACCACTTCCCTCACTGGGGAGCGCGTGGCGGGGACAGAGCCGTCCCTGAGTGATTGGACAGGTGGGGGGGCAGGAACAGAAACGAGAGGTGCAGGAAGGGAAGATGCTGCATCCTGTTCAGCCTCGTCCATCACCCATACCCACCGGGAGAGCCGCCAAGCCGCCTGTCAAACAGCCCTTTGGCCAATCTGTCTTAAGGTGTGACAGGGGACAGACAAAAGAGATGGAGATACTTGAGCCAGACAGCATCTATCACAATATGTCTTCCAGACGCCCGACACAGAGAGGTGTAGCTAACTTTCGCTCCCTCACCCCCTTTAGTGGGTCCAAGCAGACATTTTTCTATTGCCAGCTGTTGGACAGCCTTGTCGTGCTACGATTAGCACAATTAGCATCCTAGCCCCTAAACACAAAAGGACGTCTGTCCAGTTCAAGCAGCGTGTTGACCCCAGCTTGTGCCTCTGTGTTGTCATTTCATTCGAGTCACAGAGCTGAACATCTGTTTCTCTGCTAAATAAATGCCCGGCGATGTCACTTAATAACACTTACAGATGTTCTGAAGGTATTTCCAGGATCCTCAAAGGCTTTTCCAAACACATGAAAAAAAATTCTCTCTGTCACAAGAAAAAACATTTTTTTAACCTGTTTCTCAGGTAGCGACTATTTCCTAATCTAGGTAGCCAGAAATAAAATATTGCCTCACTTTTTTTGTACAACTCAAGAAAAATATTAACCTATAACTGAGTTTGATATATTGATATTGATATAATGTTTCAGTTTTGGTACACATTGAATAAATTAAGCAAGGACATACTGTATGTCATTTGCAGATGCCATCTATGTTTGGATTAGGAAAATGAGGCGCAGCTTGGGGAACAGGTTACAAATGTGTTGACTTACTGACTTTCTGTGTTTTCCAAAGATTTCCAGGTAATTATTTTCTCAGATCCTTAGCTCTGTGACTCAGATGTAATGGAAGCACAAGCTGGGAGCAGCTATATGGTATGTGTGTCAATAAACACTCACAAGGTGATGTTTCAGCATGCTGTGTCTGCTAAGCTATGATTGTTTTCACCAGCTCGTTTCATATTGCGTAGGAGCAGTGTTCAGTGAGGTTGTAAGGTTTTCATCCATCCACAGTTAATGGGTAATTCTCAAACGGTTACTGTTTGATTTACCGTGTTAAGGGTCAGACTCAGAAGGGGTGGATGTGGTTACTTAGCCGACATTTGCCCCTACGCTCTGCTTTCACCTGTTGATAGCCCATAATTACGCAGCTTAAAGTGTGCAGGAAAAACTGTGGAGATCAGAGTTCTAGCCTGACAGGTGGATGTGGTTTGGTTTGTGACTTGTGTGTTGTAGATATATGTGTTTATTATTTTCACATCTACGCACACGTTTAAGTATCTTTGCATGTAGACGTGTGGGTATATCTCCAAGAGTTGTGTCGCAGGGGCCTGTGTTTCCCTCCTTGACGTGTGCTGACAGTAGTGCGGTGATGTCTGGGTGGGTCTCCACTCTGCAGGTCACACTAACATCATCAATCTTCCCCCTGGTGACAGGCAGCCAGGCCCCCCAACTGTGGGCACAGTGCTGTGTTGTTTTGTAATTAGGCTCTGTTAGATGGCAGGAAACCATCTCTCTATCCCTCCTTCTCACCATCCCTCCATCCGTCCACTCCCCTCTGTGCGCAGCTGGCCCTCTGCCCACATACACCCAATAAGAAGCTGCCCTTCTCAGCTTAGACAACTTGTAATGAAGCTATAGCAATTTCCATGGCCAACAATAGTACACAACATTGTAGAAGAAGAATTGTATGAATAACTCTTCTTTTCTTATTGCACACAGACAGCTCTGCACTGGGCTGCCAAACATGGCAGCGGGGACATGGCCGCTCTGGTGGCAAATGCTGGTGCTGATGTCAACACCAAATCAGTGAGTGCATTTTAATTTTATTCATTTTAGACAATTATTTTTAAAGGGGCACTCCAGCTATTTATTGCTGCAAACCAATGAATTAGGGGGTTCTGCGCAAGACAAATGAAATGGTCAAAATTCAAACAACAGATGCCAAGATATCCAGACTTTTAGTTTTTAATATGGGTCTTTTTCTGGTTTAGTGGGTTTCTTCCGTTACATAAATTACCACAACACTCTTTTTAGCTCTTTCTCAGCTGCCAAAAAACTTTTACTGCGTTCAGTCATCTCTATCCTGCTGTAACAGACCTTACCCTTACCCTAAGCTAACCTCGACCCTTTGACTCTCTCATAGTCTTGTCAAGCCGTGACATTTAACCTGTGATGGTTCATTAAACGATTATTTAATGAAATAATGTTCATTAAACCAACTTTCTGTCCTTATGTAAACATATGGTGTGAACCACATGACGTACTGTTAAGAAAGGTTCTGTCTGTGCAAGGCTGGATTTTATTACTTGCATTATAACATCACTATCAATGCAATTTTGGGAGCTTGACTTACTTCTTGAACACAACTTAAAGTGCCAGTTCACTTTGGCTCTCTTTTAGACTTTGACTGCATGATACATTTTCTGATTGTTTGTGAATATTTGAAGTCTCAAGCTAACCCAGATGATCACAACAGGGTTATTTTTTCACAGGTTGAACTGTAGTTCTCTCCATGATGAGTAAACAGAACTTTATGTGTCAAATGAGTGGAGTGCCCCTTTAAATCTATGGTGCACTGCAGTTTTCTTTTCTGTGTCATGTACAATCACTGATTTATTCATGGTATTCTTTCTTGCAGCATGTGAGTATCCTGTTTTTTTTAATCAGGAAGTGATGGGTATGTACAGTAAGTGATTGAAGTGGATATCAAGAGGATAACGACATGGCTGCTAGTTTCTTCTTCTCTGCCCCTCAGTGATGTAATGTTTCTAAATGATCTCTGTGAACATCCAGCTGTGCAAATGTATTACAGCAGCATGTGTTGTTCGGCTGCAGGAGTATGCCGCTAATAAATCATGTCATGTCATGTTAATTGTTTCCCAAAACAGTGTGTCTATGTGCCAGCATGCACAACTCTAGAACTATGCAATTTTCAGTGAATTACCGAGCAATTATGTTTTTACCATTATCTTCTGTTTCCATAACCTTTGCTAATTTGTATATTTTTTTCCCATGCTGTTTTCATTGGCTGTGTTTGGGCCTGGGAAACTCTAGGGGGTAGGTACTAAACCCTTCCAGTACTTGGCCACAGTTGTCCTCCTGAACACAACACAAACAAGTCAATTTTAAACTGTCATAGCCCTGTCTGTGTCAGTGAAGTGAATATTGAGGTTGCATCACCACTGTCCCTAAATAGAGAATAATTCTGAACTTAAAAATACAGATTTTTGATTTTCTTTATGCATGTTTTACTTTTGTTTTACTCTTGTTTTTGTTTTGCAGGGATATACACCTTTACACATTGCAGCGCTACATGGTCATCGGCATATTCTAGACCTACTCATAGGGACATATGGTAAAAATGGATTTTATTTAACCTCTTGGCTGCAGGGATAGCACTGCCTTAAATGCACAATAGCAGTGTTGGTTAGGATCATTAGTACTTTGAGTTATATATGAAAAAATTGGCATTTTGTTTCTCAACTTAATATGGTTTAAAATATCACAAGTCTTTATCACACCAGTGTTTAAAATCATTACTAGTAAATTTACAAAATTAAAACCTTGGTTTAATGTAAAATACATGGTTTTGCAGTATACACTGAACAAGATTATAAATGCAACACTTTTGTTTTTGCCAACATTCATCATGAGCTGAACTCAAAGATCTAAGACTTTATCTATGTACGGTACACAAAAGGCCTATCAGTCAGTCAGTCAGTCAGTCAGTTAGTACTTCTCATTTGCCGAGATAATCCATCCACCTCACAGCTGTGGCATATCAAGATGCTGATCAGACTGCATGGGTATTGCACAGGTGTGCCTTAGGCTGGCCACAATAAAAGGCCACTCGAAAATGTGCAGTTTCACTGTATGGGGGGTCCGGAAACCAGTCAGTATCTGGTGTGACCACCATTTGCCTCATGCAGTGCACATTTCCTTCGCGTAGAGTTGATCAGGTTGTTGATTGTAGCCTGTCGAATGCTGTTCCACTCATCGTTAATGGCTGTACAAAGATGCAATCAGGTCAAGACCCTGATGAGCTTCCCTGAGACGGTTCCTGACAGTTTGTGCAGAAATTCTTTGGTTGTGCAAATCGATTGTTGCAGCAGCTGTCCGGGTGGCTGGTCTCAAACGATCTTGGAGGTGAAGATGCTGGATGTGGAGATCCTGGTCTGGTGTGGTTACACGTGGTCTGAGGTTGTGTGGCCAGTTGGATGTACTGCCAAATCCTCTGAAACGCCTTTACAGACAGCGTATGGTAGATAAATGAACAATGTGAACAATATTTGAGAGAAATAGGTCTTTTGTATACATAGAGAAAGTCTTAGATCTTTGTGTTCAGCTCATGATGAATGGGGGCAAGGAGAAAAGTGTTGCGTTTATAATTTTGTTTAGTGTAAGTGCAGTCAATCAGTTTATGAGTGACAGCAGGTTTCAATCTTACCTGTGTAGTTTTGTTTACTTTTGGATCATACATTGTATTTTAAAGCTTTACGTGTAAGGTGTCAGTAAAATAGCATACCTGGTGCCTCCCAGGACTTTTCTCAGTTTTCAGAGATATAATTTTTCTCTTATCAGGGGCTAAAGAAAACTTAAGGGACTACAGTGGCCATCTTGCCTGCCATTATCTGAACATCAAAGAACAAGAGGGTCCAGAGGAAGACTGTGAGCTGCGTGAGTGCCCCTGCTGCTGAATTTGAAATTATTTGATGGACAATAACTGTCAATTTCACTTTGTTTAGGTTTTATGTTGTTCTTTTCTAATATGTTGTATTTTCTGTCTGTTTAGCCATTCCCCAAAGCACATCCTAATTCTGTTTTCACAAAATACATTTGTAAAACAAAAACAAAAATAACCTATTTTTCTTTATAAGTAAGAAAAGTTTGATATTTAGATCAATACGTCTCTCATGTCTGTATGCCGAATACTTGCTGTCTACAATGTGTATGTGTGTATCAGCACAAGGTAGTTGTCCTGTTTGCTTATGCTTGTTCTGTGTACGTACATTAGAGCACTTGTAGACCAGACTTAAATTCATGTGTACACATAACTGACAAGTAAAAGTGATTCTGATTCTTCTGATTCAAATATTGAAGTACTGCCACTGCCAGTTAGCTTAGCTTAGCATAAAGACTGGAAGCAGGTGGAAACAGCTAGTCTCTCTCTAAAGCTAACAAAATCAGTCTACCAACACCAAAAATTACAAAAATTACAACTGCACCATGCCAGTCTTTGTGCTAAGCTAATTGTTATTAACTTCAGCTTTATATTTAACGGTCAGCTATCTGAGTAGTATTAGTCCTCTTATCTAACTCTTGGCAAGAAAGCAAACAAATGCCCTCTGTGTAAAGTTTTATCTCTAATGCAGCTGTCCTCAAAAAAAAGACACTTAAAATATTGATTAGATAACCTTAACTGTTGGTGTCTGCACTTCAGAAAAGTGAAAATTAACCTTCCAGTGTTTCTTTTCTGCTATCCAGGATATAAAAAGTTAGTTTAGGGTAATATGGTGATCATGCATTTTCCCTAAACAATTAACTTTTGTTTCATTGTGATCTCAGAGTTTCAAGGCCCTCAAGCCAGAGAGCGGAACAAGAACAGGAAGTTGGTATCGTTGTTTCAATCAAAGAAGAAGTGGGGCTCAGCAGAGGAGCTGGCTCCGATAGAGGAGGAGAGGACGACGTCGAATCAGCTCGCCCTTCCTGCATTCAGACCCAGAAAATTCTCTCGCTGAGGAGAAACAGACACCATTTCTGACTCACATCCACTTAATCCTTACATTCATATAAATTTACACACATAATGTTTCCTAAATGCATATATTTAGTATGTGCACACACACACACACACACCATTCATACCAATGCTTACCAAAACAATCCCACACATTTGCTGATGCACCTAAACAGCTCATCAAAGTACTGAACACAGATGCTTTAATAGTGAACAGGAAGTGTTGCAAATGATGCTATGCTACTATCGATATTTTGTAAACCATACAAGTATTTCATGAAGCCTTTACATTTTAATGAATGTTGCTAACAGTTACTTATGCCTTACAATTTAAAACAGCCTCAGGCCACATGTCCTTAAGCTTGTCATCGTCTTTGTTTGTGTTAAAGTGAGCAATTCTGAGGAGCAGACAACAACTGCACTACAACAATTGTTAAATGTTACTTAGCTAGCAAGATTCAGTTTCCTGAAAGTTAATTTTCAAACTCTACTTAAGACAGTGGCTTCTTGGAAGGTAGAAAATGAGTCTCTAAAGTGTTTGCAATTTGTAGTTAATGTTCTTAAACATACAAAACCATCATTGTGTTCCTTTAAACCTGAGCCACATTTTTCTCATTACTATTGCTAACTCTAATACAGGTCAAGGTTTAGATTGTCCACCGCCCTTAGTATTTACATGTCTGTCAGTCCTCTGCTGGCTACTGTTAGGCTGTAATGACTTGTTTTTCTGTCATGGTTCAGTTCGTCTATGCATTGTTGTCTTGATTCAACACCATTGCCACTGACGTGAGTTTTTCTGACTGATGTAAAACTCTTGCGTCAACATGGTGATTTTTAACGGATTGTGCTTAAATTATTCTTTTAATTATTAATCTAATTTGTCCACCCCCTGTGCATTAAAGTACTACGTTAACTTTTGCAAAAGAAATTTGCACTACTACATTGTGAAACAGAGTATTCTGAATCATTCTGTCCATTGTTATTAAAGGGCCTTTGTATTGCTTTAGACATCATTTTCATTTGCTGTAAAAGATGCTAAGTGTAACTATTTCTTTATAATTTGGTGCCAGTATAAAAGTTATAGTTGTAATGTGTTTTTCAAGCTAATTGTCTAATCTAAACTACAAAACCTGCCTCCATTACATCTTTTGCACAATATTTATATGATGATGATAGTTTAATATTAAACTATATTTTATATCAAACTGGATACGCATGTTTTATGCCACTCATGCATGTGAAATTGTCCCTTTGAACACAGTAGTAAGTCACTGTGTGTCCACTTCTCTGTCACACTGGAATGATCTACATCAAACTTCAATCTTTGGACTGAGTGACTTGGCTGCTCACACACACAGTTCCTTCTTAAAAAGCAGAGAAGAACAACTTGTGATAATGCTTTTTCCCCCCTTTCATTCAATACAATAACCCTAGTTTTTTTAAGCTGCCTTTGATCTCACTTTAACTACCTGACTTTGTGGGCTACAGATGGAGTAAATATGGGCCCTGCAAACTCTCCATAGGGCTTTAGACCTTAATTCCTGATTAGCTGAAAAGGGCAGCACTTGCTTTTAGGTCTTGGATATCAGACGACACAGAGGGGAACATGGGCAAGTGTTTTTGTGCTTCATTTTTGAAGCGAGGATGTTTGAGGGATAAGAGGGAGTTTCTGTAATAGATACTTATCTTACTGCCCTCAAGCCCCTCAAACAAAGTCCCCCTCTGAAGAGATTATAACCCAGGGAGGGCACATTAACTCTAATCTGATGCTTTGAGGCCTTGCACCCCCATACCACCCTCTGCCTCACTTATTTCAACCCTTCTGTTGTTGGGGGGGGGGGCGCTACCTTGTATCCAGTGCATGTATGAGTAGCGCCTGTGGATACACACAAGGGTTGTGTATGTGTGCGTGCATGTATGTGTGTTTGTGTGTGAGTCAGGGGGGTGGAGTGACTGTTTCAATAGCACGCTGACTCTAATGAAAAGCATTGAGGGGTGCATACTGCTGTGTAACTGATTCCTCTCTCTGAAGAGATTAGGCGGTACATTGTTGGTTCAGTTGCTCATTTCCATGAGAGCACAGCCTCCCACCAGCGGCTGCTTGGCTTTGTTATTTTGAGTTGGAAAACACAGAGCCCAATGCCCCTGGCTTCCTTGTTACCATTGTTTCACAAATAGGCCAAAATGTAGATGTCACGTCACAGATGCCCAATAACCTCATTAGTTGCTCTCTGTGAGGCTATAGAGAGAAAATGATTAATGCATGAACTTCAGTTTGTTCAATATGGAGTTTTTTTTGTAAAACTGAGTTAACACTTCTAATAATGTGCTTTTACTGGATATATAACTATGATAGATACATAGAAATAACCCATATGGCAATATCCTGGCTGGGGAAAAATGGCAGCTCTGCCTTTTTATGCTACATATGTGTAGGGAAACTAGTTACAGAGGTGGAGAAACAGTGTGTACAATGTATATAGGGTAAACCGGCAACACTTTACTTCAACCCCCCCTATTTAGCATTCATAAGAAGTATTTAAACATTTAATAAAAGAGTTTATAACACACTGATTAAGCTGTAAGCAAAAATGAATTTGTCAACATGTACTCACAAGTGGAGGCTGCTTTATAAAACAGATAATGAATGATAATCTAGTAAAACACAGTTGTAATATTTTGACATATGTCTTCATGGGATCTATTATTTGTTTACCTGTTTTTATGGCTGCATACAACTACAATATAGTGTGTTATTAATCGTTTGCATTCTGCTTATACATGCTAAATTGGGCAACTTGAAGTAAAATCATATCGGTGAAGAAGTGAATTGTATTAAAAAGATCAAAATGGCATCCCTTCCTTTATAAAAATCTACACAGTGTGTACAGGGGAAAACTGAGGTGGAGAAAGGGGATGCAGCGAGATAATGTTAAAAATGTAATTTCATTAGGAAGATACACATGAGGATCCTTCATTACACTTGTTTCCTTACCACTATAAACCCATTTGACTATGCCATGGGTAGGAAAAGGGCATCCCCACTGTTTTATGCTCTATATACTATATATGTGACGGGACACTTGAGCAGATGAGGTGTAGCAACAGGGTGCAGCGAGCTAACAAGCTGATCTGCAACAACGAGCACACCGGGGGAGCTGCCCTGGCCGGGCTCCAACAAACTGGGCCAGGGCTCTAGCTCAGGGATGCTGGGAGCCCAGCACCCACCCACCAGGGTCCAACACAGGGAGACACCAACAGCAGCACCAGCTGTCACACCGGCCATCACAGCCCAACCAACGCCGCCTGTCACTCACCCAGCGGAGGGCCGTCAATCAGTCTGCACCCAGGAGGGAGCTGGGAGGCAGGCCACTGCCCGGCCCTAAACAAAGACATACTTACATTTGCAAGCGTATTCAGCGCCACTACTATTTTGAAAGAATGATAGAGTGATCCTGATAAGAGTAATGACAAAGGACAAAGAGTGGAAGGGGGTCTGGAAAGGAGGGGGTCAGATAGTAAAGAGGTGGGAGAGCTTGATAACATTCACACTTTGCTTACATCTCTCCATTTGTGTTGGTGCCCCAGGGAAATCTCATTAGGGAGGAAAATTTGAGTTCTGGCTGGAGACCATTGTTGGCAATTTACTTTTTCACTATGTAAATTCTGCATCTTAAATGTTTTGTTGGGATTTTAAACCAGTGGCTGTTCTGTCAAAAAAATCTGAAAACATGTTTTAAATTTACAATTGCCATCTTTTCATTTAGCTATTTTAATGTCAATGCACTTTTCAGATTTTCACGTGATGTACTTAAAATAAATAGAACTCTTTCCCTCCTCTGGCTCAATTTCTGAGACTCTATGTTAACTTTCTCCCCTTTCAGTATCTGGCACAGTAAAAATAAACTAACAAGCAATAGGTGTTGAAGACTCTGTGGATTCTCTTTGGGCTTTTGTTGTCCTGTTCACACCTACCTATGAGCTATTCTAATTACATGTTTAGTCCCTTTGTTAGCTCACAGGTAGGGGATTGCCTGTAACGGAGGTCACACCTAAACCTTTTGTCCTGACTTGCTCATTAGTCCGTTGCACTGTCTGCATTTATCCCCAAAACAGGGGTCTTATTTAACTTAACTGTCTGTGTAGTGATTTATAATGAGGAATATGCAGAGGATTTGTAGATAAACATGAATTACCTATAGAAAGCACAGTTTCAATACAGTGGAATGACTCGGGTGTTATCCAAGATAAAGATCATTTCATCCACTTTGCTATCTTGCACTGTATCTCTTTGGGTACTGAGGACAATCGTCTTCCATTTGGTCAGTTTTCTCTCCTGTAAACGACTGACATCCTAATGGTAAACAGCACAAACTCAACCTGTCAGAGCAAGACGAACACCTGCATTGTGGCAGAGCTACCAAAAGAAGGAGAATGAAAAAAAGCTCTACAAGAGGGACAAAGGCCGCTGCCCTGAGCTGTTTGTGTTGTGAGATGTAGACTCCTGATGCCATAAGCCTCCTTCTCTTTGCACTCGGGTCAGCTCATTGTTGCCCTTGTCCAAATTTGCTTTAGGTTCTGTGGACCCCACCCAAATTCCTCCTTTCCTGCCACATTTTATCTTTGGCCAGTCCCAGTATCTCTCTTCACATTTGGACCCAAATTATTTTGTCTTGTCTACATTCAATTAAATGACGTAATATTAGAAACACACCTCTTAGTATAATGCAATACCAGGGGGGCTAAAGTGAGAGAAACAAAATAGGACAGGTCAGCAGTAGGGCTGCAACTAGCAATTATTTTCATTATCAATTAATCTGCTTGATTAATCAAAAAATATTTTTTGCAGCGCCCCAAATGACATCTTCAAATGCCTTGTTCTGTCTGACTAACAAAACCCAATGTATCATATATCAGAATCTGCAAACTGATAATGTGTAAAGATGTTTTCACTATTCTTGCTTGAAAAATGTGTGAAACCTTGATTCAATTCAAAATAGTTACTATTGTGTTGATCAGCTAATAATTTAATTGACTAGGCCTAATCGTTCCAGCTCTAGCCAGCAGCACTTCAGAATTCACACCAATAGTAATTACATTACATTCATGTGGCAGACACATTTTGCTCCCATTCACAGTGATCCAAAACACCTCAAGGAGATCAATTCACCTATCACATGTTCTTGTGCCTGTTAACCTCCACTCAGTTTCAGTGCAATCAGTTGAGAGGCTGAAGTGGTTTTGTTGCAGGAGAGAAGAGAAATCTATGAGTGAGAGGGGAAAATACTGCTTACTATGAATTTGAAAGTATTCAGATGCTTTAGTTAAGTAGAAGTATCAACACCACATTGTAAAAATACTTCATTACAAGTAAAAGTCCTGCGATCATAACCTACATAAGTAAAAGTACATAAGTATCAGCAGCAAAATATAATAAAATAATAAAAAGTACTAATTATGCAGCAAAATGACTTCTGACAATGTTGTTATTGTGCATTTTAGTATTGGATTGTCATCACTAATGCATAAATGCAAAATGTTAATGTAGTAATAGGTTGAGGTGGAGCAAATTTAAACTACTTCGTATTCTGCTGTTTAAAAAAAAACTTATGATCATATATGTCAAACTTTCAGATTAAATGCTGTGAGCCATAACCCTCTATATGATTCATGATTAACAGTTTGTATTTACTCTATAACTTCCACTCACTCAGCTTCAGGACCTTTATTTGTTTTCTTAATTTGCTTTTGATAAAACTCATTCAGAGTGTGAAGCTGATACAGCGGACTGAGACATGTTTTAACTTAAGTTATGTTTAGCTCTGTCCTGATTTTAAAGACATTTAGATACTCAAACTCAAAAATGAACTTAAAAGCCATTTTCTAATACTTTAGCCTCACATTGATATTATATATTATTCACAAATGAAAGTGTGTGCATAAATCTGACTTTGTCAGCAACCTTGTTTTTTATTGTTATTTGAAACAGCTGAGAAGTGAACAAGCAATCAAATACTAAATAGGAAAAAGCTATATGTAATGTATTGATTCATTTGTTGCAGCAAATCTATGATTACTAAGAATTCTCATTTTGGCTGTCAGTTTAGGTACACCTAGCAAAAATTAATGCAGGTTAACACAGCAGTCCTGCAGTAAATCCTCCCTTCGTGGCGTTTTTTATGATGTTGAAATTGTTTTAAAAAGAGCAGAGATTCAGCTGTTCATTTTGAGGGCTGTTTGTGGTGCTGTTATACTGCAATTGCCTTATATTGTATGAAGTACAAAGGCACAAGTTGCCTTAATGCACTTTCATGCAGCTGTAAGCTGTAGAAAAGTAAATGAGACACATACATAAAAAACGATAGAAAGATTGATCTGAGCTAGAATAGTTCGGACCTTGATCTCACCTTTTGATGTTTACATAAAAGAGTGTTGTACAGATTACAATTTTTATTTTTAGAATGAAACACTGTTTAATTTTACTGGAATGTAATTCATTACTGCACTTAAATGCACTTTTAAATTACTTGTTCAATTTCCGTTACTTTATGCTTTTACTACTTTATTTCAAAGTTGAACTGAGCATGTCCAGTCTGCTGTACAATTTGGGTTTTGAATAAACTGCAAACAACGTAGGAAAAATAATCGAAACTGAAACATAGGTTAAGGATCGAGAATTTTGTAAATGGATTATCCTATTAAGTGTCTTCAGGTATCTTCTCTGCAAGTTCTGATTCGATACTTCTTGAACACTTATGCGCATACTATTGTCACCTCCAGCACTACACGACTAATAGCCTACAGTTAATATAATAATGACAATGATGCAAGATAAGCGAGGTGTGCTGCTCCTTTGAACTCAAACGCGGAGTTTACCTGTGGCTCTTTTGAAGGGCATGAGGAGGGACAGTGGAATAAGAAGCGTAATCTTCACCTCTTATCTCCAACAACCCCCTCCACACACACACACACACACACATTAGCATCTGTTATCTCACAATTATCATATACATTAGTCAACACCTGTTTCACTTAACCTCGTGTAATTAGGGACATTGAAACGATGCGCTTCACTCAAAACAATGCCATCCGACACGTAAAAGGCCAGTTTGTTTTGGTTCAGTCAAGAAATTTACAAATAAAAAATGTACGGCTATGAGGCTGAATGACAACTGTTAGGCTATGTCCTTCATTCATTTTCTCAATTATTTAATAAAGTAACTGCAATGAGTTTATTTTGGAGAATTAGTTTTTGAGGACACTTTTACGCATGCGTAAAACATATTCCGTTTGTTTATTAGCTCAATTCACGCTATTGCGACGGTTAACTCAATTCAGAAAACTACAGATCTGTAGGTGTTGAAGTGTCAGAAGAGACAGTAGAGACCAGGAACTGAATTCAGGTAGTTTTTTAAGCTCTCCGCCGATTAGTGCTAGACAGGAGAAGTGTTAAAATCACATCAAACTGGTGTGAGCTTCCTTGTCATGAAAACTAAATAAGATGATAATTAAAATCATAATAAAAACGACATGTAAAAGAAAAAGTTACAATTTGAAGTCTGTGAAATGTAAATAAACTTACATTTGTGCTGTTAATCTAAATTAGAAAAATGACACAAAACCTGAAGACTATTTATGACAAAAATGCAACATGTTTGGTTGCTACATGGAGCTGATGGTTAATTATACGATTCTTTAATCACCTCTCAAAAACAGGGTTGCATTTGAATTGAAACTTCGGTTCTCTCCAGAAATCACTGTGTTGCGTTAAATAGCACGTATTTAGCCTATCCACGAAAAACGCTAAAAGGAACAGCGGAGGGCTTCTTTGATGGGATTTATTGCCAGTGAAAGCTGTAGGTCTTTTGAACGAAGCTGTCAGTCAATACCAGAGGGACCTCCCCACCCTCCCCCCACAGACACACGCTGGCAGCTGGGTGTATATAAATAGACTCAGGAGGTTGGATCGCCACTCAAACCTGAATAGCTGGGACGCAGGAAAGATGCCCGCATCGCAAACTGGATTTGGCAACTTCTTCTTGGAGAGGAACATCAGCATGCCAACTGGATATCAGATTCCGGTGCTTGGATGCCCACCGGGTGTGCAACAGCAGCATCTGGCAGCCATGGCAGCTGGGGTTCCCATAACATACTCAGGACTACAAGGATACAACTTTATCCCATATCCACACCACAGGCACATCACACACATGGTGAGTTGGTAAAAAGTATTTCAGTCATTAGTACATGACAAGCTCAAATACTTCATGGGTAATCATTACAGCCTACTTTTAAGAATGTGTTTCAAATCTGATCTGGGATAGTTGATCAATAATTCATTTTCATAAAAAGCCTCGTCATCTAGAGATTTTGTTCTCACACAGTAAGTTGTTTACGTTATGTGTGCCTACAAAGTCTACCACAACTTTCTGAACTCGAAAAAATATGCTCAGGAGGATTTCCCCGTCATTGCATTGCTGTCTGTAAATGCATCACTCATTGAATTGAGCACTCAGGGTCAAGGGTCGCCAACTGCGTGCGTAATTGCTCATTCTTACGATCCTTCCTTCTGTTTTCCAGAACAACGGTTTCGACTTGAAGGCCGCTTCTCCCTACCATCACGCTCTCCTAGCTCGCGGGGGAGCTTTCTATCCGCCGTACCGTCCCGGAGTAGCCGAGGATCCAAGCAGAGTCGCCAAGGTGGCCACTCGGGAGAGCACCGGGGCGCTGAAGGCCTGGCTGAACGAGCACCTGAAGAACCCTTACCCGACCAAGGGCGAGAAAATCATGCTCGCCATCATCACTAAAATGAGCCTCACGCAGGTGTCCACCTGGTTCGCTAACGCAAGGCGACGCCTGAAGAAGGAGAACAGGGTCAGCTGGGCGTCTAAGGGGAAATCAGATGAGGAGGATGAGGATCACGAGGGAGAGAGCGACGATGACGATACCTCTCTGCAAAAATGTAATTTGGATGAGCGGGACGAGCAAGAGTCTCACACTGACCGCGCAGACACAGACGAGCAGATCGAGAGCGCGTTGGACAGCTCAGCACCCGTCGACGCGCGTTTGGAGATCCCGCAGCAGCCAAGAAGCGAGCACGAAGATGGAGACCTTGCACTTGTTAAGAAAGTTGAAAAGAGTGACTCCGGTCACACGACTTCGGCTTTGGAAAGTAAAGAAAACACTGTCAGTCAGAAACCCAAAATCTGGTCTTTAGCGGAGACCGCCACCTCAGAGACTGTGAAAAAACCTTTGGACAATATTTACCACCCGGCCGGAAAACTGTGGGATGAATGGGCTACAAGAAACGCACTGTTTGTTCCGTCACGTTACACTACCCATGAAATTGTCTAAGCGGGTTTTAGACACGACTGTTACAAACTTTTCCCACATCTTTTGCACTTTAAACTTTCAAACCTCAGGGACTGTATCCTGAAGTTTGCAGTGATATGAAAATGTGTTGTGAGACCAAAGACTAAAAATGTTAGCTATTGTAAATAATGTAGATGTATTTTTCCAACACCAACCTGTAAATTATGTGTTTTCTTTGTCTAATCATGAAGAAATATTTTTGCTTAAATAAAGTTAAGCTTCCAGCGAAACTCTGACGTGTTTTACTGGTTGTAGGCTATTTGACTTTAAGACAATGATACATTAAGACAGAATACTTTTTTTAAAAACAGTAAATTAAGCCAGGTGCAACTGTGTTTCCTGTCTACCATATCAAAGTAGAAAGCTAAGTAGTGTGTTAATAAGGGCATTGCACAGTAGGTAACATTTTCTTTATTACCTACAGTTCTGAGATGAGAAGTCGTAGGCTACTTCTATTAGGTCTTACTTTGCATATCAAACCCAAGTCTATAAAGTCTTCCCAAACAGGTTTTTGGACATCTTCTTGCTGGGTAATCCCTGTCATTAAACTGCCAAAGACACATTTTAGACCTCGGATTTCTGAAATTCCCGTGTGAATGCACGATGACATTAGGTGCAGTATAAAATTCCCTTTAGGTTAAACAGCAGCAACAGACCCACAGGACTGTTAAGGTGTTAGTAATGTTTCGGTTGGCTTAAGAATTTTTCAATCAATCCCCCAGTTTTCCATGAAGCCTAAATTCAAAGGGATGTACCTTCGTTAATCCGGGGATAAGGAGAAAGCTCCAGTTGTCTTCTGGCCTCACCTCTCCACGCAAATCCCTACAAATAGGAACAAACAGAGGGCAGATTAGCTCTTATCAGGGCCCATTTTCTCACAGCAAACAGATGAAATCAATAGAATGTCACGTAACTTCAAAATGTTTTGAAATGCCTACTGATAAAACGCAGCTTCAGTCTTAAAAAGAACATCCAGCAGTGGGCACCTTTGAGACACAGTTTGATGAGCTGAACTTTCAACAGTGAACCTCTAGCGCCCCTTTGAGGAAATCAAGAGTAACTAGCACGATTTATTCCATTAAACAGCAAACAGCGGTGAAAGCGACAGGTGCATTAACTGTTCAAAAACAACGCTAAGTTAGTCATTGTAGTTTGACCGGGTTATTAAAACACACAGTTCAATAGGCAAATAAGGTACTTGAAAGCCCCCAGCGCACTACAGCCGCACTTTCCGTCAAAAATCAGACTATTCAGAATTAAAATTCCTTCAAACTAAAACACTCAGACATGGCGCACATGTTTTTAGATTCGGTGTGACTTACATCTTCCGAGGAGGCCATTATCTCAGATGTATCGCGAATAAACGACCATAAATCCTCGTAGAAATAATAGACGCTCCTGGTTACTCCAGAACTTGCCTGAGAATCTTCACATTTTTAAGTTTTCTTCAATATCAAAGTAATCCAATGATAGTTGTCTGTACCTTATTGAGTGCAATGCAAACATAAACTGCTTGTAACTCATTCGGCATACTTTTAAGGCTGCCGATTTGCCAAAATGGAAACAAATACAGGCCAAATGTAATTTCACAACTCACCTAATGCAGGACATTATACGCTACTTCCTCTTTAAATTCCCCAAAGCATTATGGGAAGAGTCGGGTGGGAAGGGGGCTGAAAACCCCTGAAGACACACAGTGACAAACGGCAGGAAAAATAAAGCCTCCCATTCAAGTGGTTTACATTTTATTATGAAAAATGACATGCTTGCATGCACATTTAACATCATAACACACCGTTTTAACTCATGCAAATATTTACATTATTGTTTAAGAAATTAAAATAAAAGAGGATGACTACATCAAAATATAATATAAACACACAGTGATAAATTAGTCCACAACTTTAATAGTGCTACTGACTTTAGAACTAATGCAGGTACGTCATGTAAGCCAATATCTTCTAATTACACATTACATTTCAGCACACAATTTAAATGTATTAACACTTAAGGAAACTATATACATATTTAGGTGGTGAATTATATACAAGTGAAACATGGGACAACAAAACTTAACATTCATAATTATACACTAGCAATAATGGCGACCTTAGCGACAGCCGTTTTCAGTCTGTAAATGTCTGCGTTTGTGACTCCTGTCGGGAGAGGATTTCTGTTTTCCCATTCTCTTGTGTCACATAGTTACCGTTTTCAGTAAAAACTACATCTGTTGACATCTCCTGGCTTGGTTCGTCCTCGTTTTCTTCCGGTGTCCTAAAACCCTCTTCTTGTGAGGTGTGCAGCAAGGAGGGCTCTTCATCAGTCTGATCAGTTGGGGTCGTTATTAGCACATTACATTCTTTCAGTGGCTCCTTTTTGTCTCCCAGGCATGACTCAACACAGTTCTAAAAGAGTGTTAAAATGTAGAAATAAAGAATATTACATTTTTATTTCACATTTTTATGTATTAATCAGATCACACTTGGAAAACTTCCACATAAACACAAAACCTGGTTTCTTTTTTCAGGTAAACACAGATCTGTGCTGGAGTATTCAAATTCTTAATAGTAAACCCTGGGGACACTAAATTTAATGTGATTTAAAATAAAAGTTTGACATGTTGGGAAATATGCTCATTTACTTTCAAATAAGATTTTCCATACCACTCTCATGTCCGTACGCTAAATATGAAGCTAGTGGCAGCAGGCAGTTAATTTACACTATCGGACTAAAGTGTGAGCGCGTCCCCATTTTCCTAGTTTATATTAAAATGTGAGACGTTCAAGTCCAGTGAAAAACCCTAAATGGTACAAAAGTAAGCAGCCAAAGATAAAAAAAAGTTTACGTCACCCTAACTGGAACAGTTTCAGATTTAAAATTAACAATTAATTTATGGAGTTTTGTTCATTATTTCACTGTAGGATCAACCGATGACCAACTAGTCTGTCTTCCTTCATTAATATTAATATTAAATATAATACTGTGCAAATAGTGCTTCTGACGGTGAATTAACAGACTGTTCCAAGGAGTTTACAAATTGGGACAACTATAGAAATTTGTTTATGCAATAACTTTCAAGGCTTCATTTACTTCCGCTGCTGCAGAATAACTTCAAGTTGTTACCTCATAACTTGATCCCTAAATATTGTATATCTCTTAAATTTACATTATTTCTCAGTTTTTGTTACCTTCTTTGGTTGTTCTGCAGAAACGGAAGTAAATAAAGTACTAGAAACTAGAGAAAATGGGGATGTTCTAAAATTTTTGACCGGTAGTGTAGCTTAGCATTAAGACTGGAAGCAGCTACCCTGACTCTGTCGTAATGTAAACCAAACACAACTTATTGTTTTTACACTTCCATTTTTGTACAGACTGAATAAATGACATAACATGTTAATTAGTGTGCTTTGGAAGGGCTGGTGGATGGATTTTGAAGTGGGAAATTAAGACATGTTGGAAAGTAACATTGTTTTAGGAACACATTATCCTGTCAACTACTGGTATTAATAAATTGCAAGTAGATTTCCAACATAATCATTGAAAGGGAATTGTCTTTTTGAGAGAATGTGAACATTAAGTGCATTTATGCATTTAGTGGTACTTAAGTATATATTACATATGATAAACAAATGTAGCAGTAAACAAAGCAATACAGAAATCCCAATTACATTTACCTTTACCTTTCCTTTAGCGTCACGTGAACCTAACACAAAAGGAAGAAAAGACAGAGAACATGAGTACATGAAGTGGACTACTGAAACTTTAACTAATTAAAAATGGAATAAGAGACAGCATTTAGAGCACAACATACCTCTCCATTTTAAACATAAGAATGTAACTGCTACAGCCACAGCCCCGATCAGAAAAACCACAACACAGATCACAACTACATGTCTCCGTGTGGTTTCCTCTGCAAGAAAAGAAAAAACAAACATTACCCACATATTGATCTTTTCTGTAGTGTCACTCACTCACAATTTATCATCTCCTATAATACGGAATAATTAGATCATTTGAGTAGAATATGGGTAAATAAATACAGAACTCCCAATAAATACCCTCCACGGCAAAAAATGGGGTTTACTGCAGTTAATTTATATCCATCACACATTTGCATTTTAGCAGAGGAAGCACAAGTAAGGTGTGAATAAAAGAGGAAGTCATACTTTTTCGTCTAAAAAATCAATAATTTAGCTAATAAAATACAGGGAACTCTACACACAGCTCTAGTGTAAACAGTGTGTAGGTGAAAGCTGTTAATCCCACACTACAAACCACAGACTAACATAGATTTATGAGATATACCTTCTCATCACCTCCACAGTTTCGTTTTGAGTGAGACACCACTAACAGCTGCAGATGGCAGGATAGCTAAAAGTGAGAAACTTAAAATTCATCTGCCTACACATAACTTACCACAGATATTGTCGGATGTGTCTGTTCCTCTTTGTTGAACGTGGTATCCATTCTGACATCTGCAAAGCATGTCACAGTGTTCTTAATGTCTCAATGTGATCAAAAGATTCAGATTCAGATGATTATGTCCCAAAAAAAGGCAGCACTTTGCTAATGTTAATGTTAATTGAGAATGAGTGAGAATGTAAGACGCCATTTTGGTTTGTACACATTAACAACAAATTAGAGGAAAACCAACATACGATTCTGGGCCACTTCCAGCCTCTAAGAACAGCTACAGTGGTCCCTTATATAGAATATATAAGTATTTAAAACTCTACTCGAGGAATCAAAAAACATTCTTCCAAAAGATATTCCCTCATTTGGTGTTTCGATCATGGCGATAGAGAGTGCCACGACAGACATGTCACTCTGAAATCTCACTCTAAAATCTCACTCTGAAATCTCACTCTGAAATCTCACTCTGAAATCTCATGCAAGTGTTAAATTTGGTTGAGATCTGTGACTGTACCATTTTCATACTCATCATCAGTGACCCCTCGTGCCCTCTATGGAAGCATTTTTTATAATTCTCCCTTCAGATATTCTTTATAGATATTATTATAGATATCAGATATTTTTCATTTTCAACACAGCTACTTCCTACTAGTTTTAGGGTGTGCAACAACCAAGTGTTAAAATATGAATGATTTCAAGAGAAGATTGTCCAAACATGTGTGCCTTTATGACTATCGTGTCTCAAAGGCCAGCTTTTTGCCCCACTTTGTCAACACTTTTGCCTTCAGATGTGGTTAGATGACCCGTCATATGAACTAGTCTTTTTCAAGCATGCTGACACCTTTAGTGACTTCAAATAAAAGGCCAAATATAGACATACAGCCTAAACAAAGTCTGACATCCTGCTCAGAGGAATTTTTCAATATTTTGGGAAATGCATTTTCTTGCATTTTCTAGCTGAGAAGATTGTCATGGTTTTGGGGTGCTGCTATCTCAGTTTATGTGTTAATGTAATGGAGTTCCTATACTTACTCTGTCCATTTCTGACAGACGGCGTACCATGAAGCTTCATTGGAAAATGTGCCTGTAGGGCATTTCATACACTCTGTATCATGCGTATGATTGCCTGAAAGCCAAATGAGAAAATAATTCAGCACATTATGATAACAAAGCTGATCATTCTTTATATTAAGTGTAATTAAAAAAAGATTTTACTGCATCAAAAATATGTTGTACCTTTTGGTTGAGCCTCATATCCTGGTTTGCAGTTTGTGTGAGGCACACAGGTTAGACATGCCTCACTGGAGCAGTGAAATCCCACTTTACAAATGCAGAGGCTTTTTTTGTCCTTCCTCTCTTTGACGGTCTCCTGAAAGTTTTTATCTGAAGGAAAAATGGACACAAGTTGAACGTTACATCAAAAGTCTACCAAAATACATAGATGTACATAGGAACAGTTTTGTTTAATTTGTCACAAGGTCTTACTTGGGTCACAGTAGGGCTGACGTTCACACTTTGGTTCTCTTGTATAAGTTTCCTGATATTCATTCTTCTCACATTCTTTGCACTGAGGTTCCTGACAAGTGCCGCTGGACATCATGCTGGTGCCTGAAAAACATAGTGTTGCTTAATAGTAAAAAATGCAGTACTGTTAAGTATTATAGTATTTGTCTATGCAGTGAATTGTGACATGTGCCTCAAAGCAATTGTTTGCCATTAAATACTGTGACTCAGGGGGGAGAGCGGTTGTCCACTTATCAGAAGGTTGGTGGTTCGATCCCCCGTCTATGTCTAACTTTCCTTCGGCAAAATACTGAACCCTAAATTGCTCACAGTGGCTGTTTCATCAGTGTGTGATATGTTATTTCTGCTCTGATGAGCAGCTGACACCTTATACTCTGCCATCAGTGTATGAATGGCACTGTCTTTGGTGCTGAAATTGTGCCTTTTTCTCTCAATTTTGTCTTGGATCGATAATATTCTCTAAACCATTTACTATAAATACTCTCCTTCTATACTATATTGAAGCCTATACATTCTATAGAGTAGTGTCAACTTCATGATAAATGTGACCATGGTTGTGCTCCCATTGGGACATCCCTTTTAAAATGAACAAATCATCAACAGGCTACACAAGGAAACGGTTAGCTTAGCCTACAGACTAGAATCGGGTGACAGCTAGAGTGTCTCTGCCCAAAGGAGACAAAATCTGTCTACCAGCACCTCTAGAGATGATTAATTAACATGTTACATCTGATTTGTTTAATCTGTACAAAAATCTTAATGTAGAAACAAGAAGTTGCAATTTCCACTGGGTCCAAGATTCCTTTCCACCAAAAGTCAAAAACCAAAGATATTTAGTTCACAATGATCTAAAACAGTGAAAAGGAGCCAATCCTGTCATCTGTGAAGCTGGAGAATGTTTAGGACTTTTTTCTTGGAATAATTAATGGACGGATGTGGTTTCATATGTGGAATGTTAAGCAAGGAAAAGAGGGAGGCTAAGAAAGAAAAGGTTTTTAGTATCAGTATTGATTCTGTTTCAGAAAGACTATCTTGAAATGTGCTGCCTTTTGCCATCTTTGCTTTCAGTAGGCTATACATTTAATGTTTACTTAACTTACACAGCTGTTGGTGGAACTCCATTCATTATTATTTAGAAAAGTGGCTCCCAATTGTTCATATTTTGTCTTTAGGCGCCCATTTCCTCCATCTTTTTATGTCAGTGAATGGACCACAGCCCCTCAACAAAGAATAGCCCCAGTGAGTGTCTGTGTCACTACAATCCAACGTCCCAGGGGTGAAATAACATGTTCGTAGATCATTTTTAATTATGCAACATAGTCAGCAGAGGAAATGTGTGCACATACCTGGACCACACATTTTGCAGCACTGGCCATTCAGCTCATATTGAGTTTGTGGGTCACAACGGGACTGAGCAGCCGTCACTGCCTGCAAAACAACAAGAGTGAGACATAAATAAGAGGTAGCTGTAACCTCTGAGCTAGACATGGTGGGGTTTGTCACGACTGTTGGTTCACTTCCTCACACAAGAAAGGGGCTGTGCTGGAAAGTCCCAAACATCCAACAAGCTGGTAACTCTGAAACTCAATAACAGCCAGGTGCATTTCTTTCTTTGTTTTACGTTTTTGTTATTACTATCATTATTTTGCGTATTAGGATTCAGATGAATCCTAATACGCAAAATAATTTGCGAGGAAAACGAAAGTGAAAGTAAGTTTTTACAGCGCGTCGCAGGGTGTGTAACATGCTTGGAATAGGCCTAATATGCACAAATATTCGACCAGAACATCTGATTAAAGTAGACTTCTGGGTAAAAGATGGATGGAATAAAACTAAAACATAGCCTTATAGCTTACAATAACACAACCAGAGTGTCATTGCAGCGATCTAACCCGAGAGAGTTTTAGATAGCATTAGTCGAAATGTATCATTTTATAACAAATACAATACATAAACCAGCTTACTCACCATAAAACCCCACATCACCATCAGCAGTAGATACATCTTAGTGGATTGTGTTGTTAGCATGTCAGTGTTCTCCGCTGCGAAGCTTGTTGTCACTGCTCTGCTCTCTGCTTAACTACTACACGAAGGGAGGAGCTGAATGAGTAGCTGCTGCAGTTAGGGTTTTTCCCGTGTGATTTTTTTTCTTGACCATTTCCTGTAAATCCGGTATCTGAGCCTTTTCAGTTTGGTCCCTAAATATCCAGAAGTAGGCTAAAATTATTGTTCACATCTATCAATGCCCCAGCCGCAACACGAAAACTCGGAGTTGATTCAGACTAGAGGAATATTTCATTTTAGTGGACGGATGTGAAATGAAGTTAACTGAATAGTCATTAAGTTGTGAAAGAAGTAAAAATACATAAGTAAGCAGCATTTCAATTAAAAGCCTTGTATGTACCATGCATAGCCTTCATGTGTATAAGAAGCATTATCAGCAAAGTACAAACGTAATAGCCTATTATGTAGATGAATAGCCCCTGTGATATTAATATATATTATATTATAGGATTACAACTGATGCATTAACGTGTAAGCAGCTTTATAGTGTTGCAGCTGGTTGATGTGGAGGTAATTTTAAGTAGCCTACTTTATTTGGTGCTAGTCTTATTGGACAGCACTGTATTTCACTGCATATTTTGTGTGAAAAAATCTGTCTGCTAAGAAACCAGTAGCTGTAGCTGCAACAAATGCAGTAAAAAGCACAATATTGTCCTCTAAAAACTGTTTTTTTTTGTTCCAACAGTGATAATCACGCTGCATTTTAAAAGGATCCTAAGAATTTATTAGGGTACTATCAGAGCAATTTAACTTCTTCATTGAAGTAAACATGTTGATTTCATTTTTTATTCACTGCAAAAGTCAATAGCATATGTGCATAGACTATGCGAACTGTACAAACTGTATCGCTCGCGCCTGGGAATTTTTTTAAGACAAGCAGTTTCATTGTTTTCATTGTTTTTCGACCATATCTATTCTATGGTAGAGCCGGAAACCCCACCAGATTAAGGGATTCCCCAAGAAGTTTTCAAGAGGAGGGTTTCCCCTCACGATGTACGTGTAACTGATGGTAAAGCTATACACTTCACTGCGCATGTGTACTGACCATTTAACATGTCTAAAACGCGAACGAGTGAGTGAGCCAATTTTTTTTGTTTGCTACGACCGAGTCAAGTCAAATGAGCTGCCATTGAATTCATTTTTTTGCGCGTGTATTCATGCAATTACGGTACAGGTCCCTGGCGCAGCCAAAAAGTACTAACTTTCTCGTAACCATTTCATTGCTGGAAATTCCAATTGATTCCTAAGAAAAGAGTACTCTCAAGTGCCTACTTCAAAATTATGCCATTCTAATTTACATTTTTATTGGAAAATGAACACAATGACACATCTGAACTGTGTGCCTTTCCCTCATATTAGATCTATTTGTCCTAATAGGTTAAGCAAAATCCCTATTTACTCATTCTCACTCAAACTAATGTCTACAACCATAAAAACTATTATTTTATTACTGCACAAGTATACCTAAGGTCATTCTTCTTATACCAAACTGTGGGGCAAAACATTGCTTCTCTGGAAATCTCTGACTTCATCTTGTTATTCCTGGTTTTGTGATTTGTCATTCCTGAAACTTGAAAAAAAAAATTTTTTTCTTTTTCTTCTGTACTGACATTTGAGGGAGCTTTCATGTGTGAGCCCTGCCCAGATTGTCCAGTATTAATGAAATACTCTTAACACTGTGTGTGCATTGTTGATCAGGGTTGAGGAGGACATTACCACTTTTTATTCATTTTAAATTTTTAATTTGCCTTGAATATAAATTCTAAAGTAATGTTTCCCCACTAATGTGCTTGTGGGGAATGTGCTTCTCTGTTCCTGCACAAACTTGTTTCACATCATTTGACAATATTTCAGAATCAGATATTAGGTCCAAATCCAATTTCAGTTAGTAAACAGTTTTGCTGTTGCATTACTCTTCATTAATAAAAGGTGGTAATCCACCTTTTATGGGTGAAGTCCCTCAACATGTCTGTGTTAAACATGATTGTGATGATACTATCTCTTACCTAAAAATATGCACTTTAATAAATGCTGTCATTTAGTTTGTAGACAAGTAATCAACATATTTCACAGGAAGAAAAAAGGCACCCTAAATGTAGATCAAAACAACATATCTAATTAAATAGGCAGAAAATGGAAAAGTGCAAAGTGCATCCACTTATAAATACTGATGCAGCATAGTAGCCAGTTTTTGGAAGGATACTTTGTAAATGTTATAAGTTACAGACTAAAAGTTCCCCTATTGAAATGTAATAGTAGTGTCACAATTTCAATTACTTTATCAAAGTAATGTAACTTATTACATTTAATTATTTACTTTAATTTCTAAATGTCTGATAAATGTTTTCAACTGTTACCATTTCAAAAGACAGCTTGAGAGGCAATTTAACTGGCAGACTGGTTGGTGGCACAGGAAATTAAAAATTTACAATTTCTATTATCAAACTGTATTAAACGACTGTGGCTGGAAATGGCAAAGGAACACATTGTGCACATGAAAAACATGCAAAATGAATATTATTATACATATAGTCTAGCTCTTTACAGAAAATATTCAGGTGTAATTGTCAATGTCAATTTTTGGTGGGGTGGTGATGGTACAGTGGATAAGGCACACGCCTTTGGTGTGAGAGAGTTGGGTTTGATTCCCCACTGTGACCCATCCACAATTGTGTCCCTGAGCAATAACAATAATAAAATAATAATAATAATCTTTATTTGTAGAACACTTTTCAAAAACAAGTTACAAAGTGCTTTAACAAATGTAAAGACAATAATACAAAAAACAATATAAGATAAAAGCAAGTAAACATTGAAAAGACTAAAATACATGTTTAAGATAAATATAAAATAAGTGAAATAGAATAAAATAAAAGGGATAAAATAAAGTCAAGCAAGATCGGGAAAGGCTCTTCTATAAAAGTATGTTTTAAGAAGGGACATAAAAGAGTCCACTGACTCAGCAGACCTGATTTCCTCGGGCAGGCTGTTCCAGAGCCTCGGGGCCCTGACAGCAAATGCTCTGTCCCCTTTAGTTTTCAGTCTAGACTCTGGAACAGACAGCAGACCTCTGCCCGAGGATCTCAAGGTACGTGCTGGTGTGTATGGGACTAAAAGGTCAGAAATATAA
>JAPMOB010235758.1:0-17363 GCA_029875015.1 Lepomis gibbosus
ATTGACAGGTGTCCGGATCAATTATTTGAATGTTGATTGATAGCGCCCGGGCCGTCTGGGACGTGCGCATGACGGGGGGGACCACTGTTCCGCTGTGGAATTGGTGGCCACTCTGCTTGGGTGTCATTGGTGTTGGTGCACGGGTGGTGATTTTGGCTTGCGTGCTTTGCAGACGTGTTGGCGCTCACTGCTTGGCTGGTTCTCTGTGGGTCCTGATTGTGTGGATGAGACGGTTGGTTGTTTGCAGTGGGTTTGTGTTTGGTGGTGGACATGCAGTGTAGGTCAAAGTGGGTCCATTGGTGGGGGTCTGTGTTTTTTTCACCATGTTACGTCACATGATGCATCACGCTCGCCTAGCGGCTAGTCAGACACGCCCTCAAATACACCGGTGGAAAAAAATGAGCTGCAGGACACAGCTCTCATCTCCCTTCCAAACATTAGCTGCCCTCCAGGCACACAAAGTTGTTACTGTGATGTAGAGACAGAGCTCAGTTAAAACTTTATGGATAAAAGATACTTTTGTTACAGATTAATAACTCACCACTCTGAAACTCTTGCTCCAGTCCATGTTGCTAAGCTGCTAAGGGGATATACAGCTGAATCAAAGCCATGTTTACCGGCTTCTCACTGACCCACCCTTCTTTGCTTCTGATTGGCTAGTACTCCTTAACTAGGAACTGCGCATGTGGAACTCATAACAAAGATCATGTAGAGGCAAGATGTATCACTCCATAGCTAAAACGAAGCCTTCGTTTTAGCTATGGAGTGAAAAGAGGAGCTGCAGCAATGTGCAGTATGAGAAAAATGTGTTTATGGTACAAAACCTAAAGAGGATTTTGAATCTTAAAATGACCCTATTACCACCTTATTAAATAAATAATAAAACAGACAAAAGAGTATATTATTACTACCTTGTTAAAGTAAAATCTGTCTAGTAGAACATGGTATCTAGCTCCTCATACTCTATACCATGATGCTGGGCAGGACAAGTATAAAAAAAGGTGCTTGTCAACTCAAGCAGGAAGAAGTGGACCGTCTACAGGGCTGGCAGAGCAGCAAAATCGAAATGTTGGGAACAGGGCTGGACTGGGACAGAAAATCGGCCCTGGCATTTTTGGCCAAGGCGGCCCACCAAAATCATTCACCCCTTACCAATACACCATTGACCCATTTAGGGGTCAGTTTACTACAAGGCAAGAATATATTTTAATAGACCTACTATTTGAAAAATTATTTATGGATGAAATGTTCAATAGGGGGGTCTGGGGGTCGTCCCCCAGAGGACTTTTAGCATTAAACACTTAATTTCCTGCATTCTTAAGACATTTTCTGCACCAATTTCAATATGGAAATGTCCTTTTATAAAGGGAAGCACAAAATTCAGCTGGCAGGTGTCAATTCACAATATAAAAATATTAAAAAAATATAATAAACTTAATAATGCAGTAATCAGTAGGTTATTATTTTTTGCTAAAGTTACTTTTTTGAACAAAGCAGATGTTTCTTCTATATTTACATTGCATCGCAGGTTTTCTTATTGTGCAAATAAACATTTCTCATAGCATTTTTATTTGTTAATCAGCATTTCTTGGTGCAAGCTATTTTTCAGAACATTTTTAACAAATGCTTTCAAAAAGTGGTGGCCAGATGCGCCCACTGTAAATGACCCTCCCTCCCTGCTCCCTCCCTGCAGGTTGAGCTACTCCATGCTTACCGCTTTAACTCCACTCTCCCTCCTGCTCTCTCTCTCACTCGACCCTGTCACTCAATCCCTCTGTTTCGCTAACACGCGCCTCCTCCTCTGCCTGGCAGTGGCCACCATTGGCCCATTTTTAAAAAAAACAGTTATATAAATAAATAATTTACGTTACACCGGCCCCAAAGGTGCGCCTGCCTACCGGACATTTACCCGGTATGCCAGATTATCTGTCCAGCCCTGGTTGGGAATATATGGGGTATTACCTCGTTATGCTGAGAATGTTAAGCCTGTTACACAAAAGAGTAAACAAGTGTTATGTATACATACAGTACATTGTGAAAAAATTAAAATGTCAAACATTAAATAAATGGCTAAATTGCAATAAAATAGCATTAACATCACTGATTGATGCAGGAGCTATTTAGGACTGGTCCTTGGTACTCAAGCCTAATAACCATGATCTTTTCCCTAAGTTTTAGTTGGTAAACACTAACCAAACCAAAAACACAGAGGTGACAGATCAGAAAACATATGAATTGATTTTAATGGTCATATTGATCATCTTGTAGTCATATAGGTATTAAAACTAGCTATACCAAACAATCCCAATTGCCCCTCTTGAGGACCATTTATAACCACAATTGAATAGTTTATGAAATGATATATGTGCTGTACACACATATCAGATTTTGTTTAGGTGGGTGGCACCCACAGAGATTTTAAACTAAGAGAGAGAGCCTGATGAAGGCATGATATTGAAACATGTTCAGATTTGTGAAATTAAGTACATTCAGTTTACCAAATCATGTCTTTTTACCTCTTCATCCCCCCACCATCACCATCACCATCACCACTACCACCACACACACACACAGATACACATATGCACTTTCCTCCTTTCTCTTTGGTCTCATTTTCTCCTCTAAATAATGATGCAACCAACTTAAATCTCAGCCAGCGAATGAGAATGAATTTCTCTGGCCTGCCTCACAGATGGAGCCTTTCAGCAGCCCATTCTATTTATGTTCCAGTCGAGTCCAGCTGTGGCTCACTCACACCATTACATTCATTCAAAATTATTGCAGTGTGCCTGTCTGCTCTAACTGCGGTATATACCTCGCTGAAGTTTCAAATGGAATTTCAAACAACCTAAATGCACCTTCCCACTGTGCAGACGTCACTGCAATCACATACCTTTACAAAGAAATAACTAATACCTTCGGTATACTGTAATGCACAGCAGTAAGCTGTCTGACTCTTCTGTCTGTCCAGACAGTCACAAACATTGTGTTTCACCTCAAAGCACTCTCAGCTCTTACATTGGTTTATGAATTACGCATCCATCTATTTTAAATCTTTTTATTATCATTTTTATCTCTTCTTTTAAATGTTGACATTTTCACACCAATACATTTAGAATCATGATTGCCATTAAAGGATAGGTCTGGAGGTAGGTCAAGTTAGGAGGCAATGTTGAATGTTGAAACAGGAAGTGTGTTTGTTTCAAACCCATATTATCTCGCTCCCAAGTTAGTCAAACTTATTTGGAAGAGAAAACTAAAGCAAACGGTGCTTTTCCTGAGCTTTGTACCACAACTCACAGGCTTTTATCAACAGATGGAGTTTCCTCAGTTTCCTCTTTTGCTGAATATGGCTGAAAGGTGTTACTGAAGCCACCAGAAAGAGATACTCAGTGGACATCGAGCTATGATTATTTTGTCAAATTACACCAATTGTCCATTGTTAATATCCTTCACAGTTTATAGACCTACATCCTGCTTCATCTTAGACCTGCTGTACTTACTGTTTTATGGGCACAGTTATTCTATGCAATGAGGGATTATTAGCAACATTTCAGGTGTGCTCGCTGTCAGTTTTACCTCCAAAAAATAAGCTCCCACATTCATTGTGAGAGCTCAGAGTTGGGATTTTTTTGAAAAAAGTCAAGCAAACAGAAGGATGAATTACCAACCAGGCAAAGTGCACACCTGTCCCGGGGCCTAAGACCCTCAGATGGCCCTTAACCTCCTGGCTAACTGTGTGGCAGATCATTTGTGGTCACTACTTTTAAAAGTCAAATTCCAAACAATTACTAAAAGCCCCGGTCAAATAAAAACGATGATCTGAAGAAGTTTCAGGTTTGACCTTTACCAAGCAGCAGAATCAGAAAAAAACATTTATTTCATTAATAGCATGTGTAAATCCAGAGAATGTATCCATATGCAGATCACATGTTGACCAGGTTTAAATGGGGTCTGAGTGAGTCAACTACTCCCATCACACGTTACGTCTGAATGCTATTTGTCGGTAATTTAAAGTTTCTGAAGATTAGAAAGTTGAAGTGTTTGATGTGAGGCAGGCTGGCTGGGCCGCTTTGATTCTGCTGTATGGCGTCCATCTGCGTCCATGTTTTTCCTTCTTCCACACTTCTCTCTCCATCTGTCCACTCCTCTCTGTCTGTCTCTCTTCCACTTGCCCGTGTCTGTCTTCTCGCTCTCTCTCTCTCTCTCTCTCTCTCTCTCTCTGTTGCTGTGTGGAGGCTCGTGTTGGCTTCACACCTTCTGCCTCTTGCCAGCTGAATGAATGAAGCTCCCACTACTTGAGTGATGCCACCATGACAGCGCCATTCTGGACCCTATGTGTGTGTGTGTGTGTGTGTGTGTGTGTGTGTATGGAGGTTTTCTACAAAGTTAGCACATATGTGGCTGGAGTAGCAGTTGAGTCTTTGACAGTGGCTATTTTTTTATTGAAAAGCAGTCTCTGTGTTGGTTATATTAAAAATTTAAGCACCTGGGAGCATGCATCTTTCAGGTGTCACATATGTCTGTGAAATAGGATCAGGAGGGGGTCTAAATAAGTCAGGATCAATCTGGGGAGGCAGACAAGCTTTAACAGCTTCCAGACAATGCTGTCAGTATGTGGCACTGTGTTTCAGCTCCAAATGCTATCGCTAAAGCCATGTTCATTTTAGTATATGTGTAGCTCTGCGCCGATTCACGGAGTGTCAACATACTGCCACTGGTATCTGTTTAAGCTCCCAGGCTTTGAAGAAGAACATGCATAGCAACTCTGTTTTGTTTGCCAGGGTAGGGTTCAGCCTGTTGAAGTATGAATTACATCATCCCTCGCTCCTTTGATTGTTGTTTATTAAATGCAATTACCTTTCTGACAAGTTGTCCGCTGTGTGCCTTTAACAAATGAGAAGGAAGCTATTAAAGGTTGACAAGAAGTTTTCTGAGCTGTGAGTTCTCACAGCCTCGCTTCAAGTGAGCAGGCTATCTAGAAACTGCTGGAGGTCACACGCACACATACACACACACACATACACACACGCTCACTTGTTGAGGAGGAAGCAGAAATCTCCTAAAACTGGAAAGAAGGAGAAATAATAATACCACAAATATGCTCTAAGCTTTCAATGAGAGGAGCTCTCTACGCTGTTTATTGCACACGAATGATATTCACTTGGATTGTTCAAAGAACGTGATAAAACTCATAAAATGTAATGAAAATTTATTTCAAATGGCTTGATTTATTTTAGTTCTTTGTTAATGTCAAAGGTGCTAGACAAGTAATAAACCTTTTCTCTGGTTTGGGTTCTTTTACCCCTCGCCTTAGGCTCCAAGATTGTACTCAGAATAGGGAGTCAGAGAAAAAAGGGGAACCTGCAGTTAAGACATGGCACCTGCAGGAACCTGTTTCTAGCAACGAACTAGTGACATCGGACTCAGGGCTGAATTGAAAAACTGTGCACAGTCTGGGTTCAAGTCCCCGCCTTCCAACCTCGCCTACGAACAGAGTAAAGATGGAAAGACCTGAAGCCTGAGATGGGGCAGAGACATTCTGGGGACAGGCTATTGCTAGATACAAACTAGTGACCGTTATGTGACAGCTCTCCATATGCTCGCTTGTCGTATAAAATACAAAACACATGAAGACAGGTTTGCTTTTTGGCTGTGGAGAACCTTGATCTCTGTAGTCCCAGAGCCCATTTGCAAATGTTAATGTAAAATCAGTGCATAGGCTACATTATGGGACTTTAATCACCGTAGGCATGGAAAGTAATCAATATGTCACATGTCCTACAAGGAATATGAAATGTTTCGGCCTTTATTTTGGTTCCATTAAAGGAGTATATTAATCTTTGCACAGAACCACTCTTAATACATCCAAACATAATGTTGTTTATGTGTCTCTGATATACAAACCTGTCCTGAAGAGAATGAATCCTGAGCGATGTACGGTTCCGGTCTGTCCAGTCAGTGTCTCCAGAACTGTTACAGTTGCACAAACTGGGATTTACCCCGATTTGGATTACTTACTGAGACTATCTCTGTATATATTCACTTTTGTGAAGATTTGATAATCCTATATTTTTCCTAAGAATAAACCTTGGCTGTCAAAATCTGTTGTACAGACTAATCTGACAATCAGAGGGAACATTACCTTTTATCAGTAGGATGTCACTTTTTACAGGAAGTTTTAGAAGCAAGTTAAGAAGAAACTTAAACCTGAAAATAAGGAACAAGTGGAAACATGACCACTGGAATTTTACGCTCAGCTTGGGATGGCATTAAATCTATGATGGGCATGCAGCCTCAGAAAAGTCCCATTTCATTTGCTGATAAGACTCTGAACTTTCTAATGACCTAAACTCTTTCTACAACCACTTTATACGCATGATTTTAGCAAGGATCTATAGAAATGCTGGCTTAGTGCAGAGTGAGATGCATCTTCATGGAGACAAGAGCTGCATTTCAACCAACCAATGATCTCTTTTCAAGGAACTAAAAGGTTCCTTCAGCCCACTGTTGTGTGCGTTTCCACCGTGGTCTAAAGACCTGCGAAGAGTAGGCAAATTAACCAGCTGATGTAGGCTGTAGTCCTGTAGACTGTACAAAGAGATGCAGATGCATCAATATTTAGTAACCACTATCCACAAGCAAAATTTATAAATGAACATTTGAATGGAATACAAAGAAAAACTATTGGTTACGCTTGACCGTTAAAGCAGCTTTTTTTGTGTGGGGGTAAAATTGAGGGACACATGATAAAGATCATTATACATTTAATAACAAACTGGATAAAACCATCAAGTTCTTATAAGGAACTCCAGCAGAGAAAGCAACTTAAACATAAAATCGCGACAGGAGCAGTCGTAGAAAAACAGCTGAGACGCTCGATTTAAAGCCAGTAGCCTCTACTCGCCCATTTAGAAATTCACTGCAGGGCAAGACCCCCTTACTACAGGTACTTTTGGAAAGTACTAGCCCTGTGATTGTACATGTGCCCAAGGTCAAAGCCCCAAAATCACTCTGTGCCTATAGGACTGTAGCACTCACTTCTCTCATTACAATGTTTGAGAAGATTATTAAAGAGGAATTTTTGGGTCCAGCCCATACAAAAATTAGATTCACTCACAGCATGTTGATGATGCCACAGGCATTCTTTTCAATATTGTTGTGCTGAAGTGAGTGAGTGAGTTGTGCTTTGCGCTGCCATAAGATACTGTATGTAAAGCATCAGCTGGCATGAGTCACTCACTGTAGGCATCATGTAACATTCTCAGATAATAGTTTAGTGGTCCTCAGGAGATATGATTGTGTTCATATACTGTATGTGCTCGTTCTCTGACTATGCAGTTTGCTCAAGTGTTTAACATTGGTTTGAAAAGTGGAGAAGACACAATAAAGTGTGGCATCTGGGGCCCTCCACCTAAAAAGCACATGATTTAGCATTGTCCCAGCTTAAAAGAGAGAAATAATGATTACTTTAACCTTGTGCCAGAAAGATGGTAAATATACAGTACTGTGTAAAGGTTTAAGGCAGGTGTGGAAAAATGCTATGAATGAATACTTTCAAAATTAAAAATAGCAACAAGTCCTCCAACCTAAACTTCAACATAGGTCATTTTAACCAACCTCCAAATACGACTCATATGAGTGTATCCTAAAATAGCGCCTCCCATGCCTCCCAAAATGGCAATGTCAAACCTTGTTTCCCAACCGGTCCTACGTTTTGGATATCACGTGACCTACAGCACATGACATAAACACATGGAGACTGCAGCAACACCAAGGAGGTGTATGCATGGTTGACACACATACAATCACTGACTTATTCCTGAAGTCCACTGACTTCGGCTACGGCATGTTACAACTTTATTGCTATTTATAATACGTGAACGTCTTTGTCACGTGTTTGCGTTGTACGGCCACTAGAAGTTGCTGCCACACAACATATTATAAAGTTATCAAAATATGAAATATGGTATATTTTACAAAGTCACACACTGTCAATAAGTTTATCTAGATAACTGTAAATAAGCGTATTAGCTTAAATATTCCAGTTGAGTGCCGACTGCTCTTTGCAATGTGAATGCTGAATGTTTTTCACATTGCCACCAATCAGTTGTTGCTGCATGATATTGACTGAGATTTAAATCAATTTCCAGGAAAATTAAGAGTTTATTTAGGGCAGAATTCCAAGTAATGTCTCAAATCATCTCCGTAGAGGTATATTGAATTTTGTCAAGCCAAGTCTTAAGTCATCAGATTTACGACTCAAGTCTGGCTCGAGTCCAAGTCATGAGATTTATGTCCACAACTCTGATATACAGGTGAGCAGTGTCAGACTCCTGTCAGGAGGTAGTGATGTTTTTTTTTACAACACCACATCCTTTAAGTGCGTTTGTTTGCAAACATGTAACCGTGGCTATACCGTGGACGTGGAGTTCTACTGTGGAATAAATAGAGTTGAGTGTATCTGACCACAAATAGATTTTACCTATGAAATAGATATCATTAACATTGTCCAACCTCACTCTACATGCTCTCACATTTTAAATAAACATAGCGTCTCAAGGTTCTGTACACTTTATATAGCCCACTCCTGTCTGAACACTATCATAACGGCTGTTTTAACTCTGTCTGTACATCCACATTAAATAATATTGCACCTTAAAATAAGGTCAAAGCCTACGCAAAGAAAGCAGCCATGGATAAACCATAATATTTACAGGTCTTCAAGTACACTATGAGGCTACAGAGTTATTAGTCCAATACAGTTATACAGAAAGAATGCAACTTTGAACTTGTGTCTGTTAAGCATAAGCTCAGATTTGTATTTAAGACTGCTGATCTGCTGGCAAATCTGACTCCTCCTTGTGCCCCATCTGAAAGTGATGCTGTTTGTTTAAAGTTTTTATCTTACTTCACAGATAAAATATAGTCCATCAGAGCTTCTGTTACCCCTAATGGCACACAATCTAATATCCATCACACAGCAACACTTTAAATCACTTTTCTCCCATTTCCTTTCTGTCCTTTTAGAAATAGTATCTCAGTGTATTCCAGCCCAGTTGATGTAATATCAACTAAGTTTCTTTTCTTAAAACCATTGAATCTGTTGGTCTGCTGTCAGTTTCTAACAGTTCTTTATTTGGGGGTTGAATGGCTGCAGATGATGATATGTGCTCCGTCCTTGTTCTTCTGGCCCTTAGCGCTGCCTTTGACACAGTCGATCACAGCATTCTGTTAGACAGGCTGAGACACTGGGTAGGAATGTGTGGCACACCTTTAAAATGGTTGTCTTCATTCATTCAGTTCTGTTCAACTGAATTTTATTTTTATAGCTTCCATTCATAACAGAAGTTATCTCATTGCACTTTTCAGAGAGAAGTTCTACACTGTACTCTTTGTCTTAAATATGGAGACGGTGTCTGCCTCCTGAACCCAGACTGGAACCTGGTTCCACAGGAGAGGAGCTTGATAGTATCCTCAATATATATTAATAACCACGTAATTTTTTGCTCCTGTCCCCTAAGGAGCCAGTATTTTATTTTTGAAGTATTTCACCTAGGTAATATTATTCATAGAGGTGGTGTTTCCTTTTATTGTTATGCTGATGACACACAGATCTACCTGCCAGTGTCTGCCAGTTAAGGCCACTGATGACTTTGTTTGGGTATCAAAAACTGGAGGTCACAAACTTCTCTGCAGCTGAACTCCAGCAAAACTGGAGATTGTTGTAAATGGCTCCCAGCACATAGCAAAAAAAAATCTGCCATTTGCTGGTTCCCTGTTGGAACACATCAAGCCTGTTGCAATAAATACTGGCATTTGATTTGATAGTAATTTAAGCTTTGAGCCTTGTTTTTATCATCTTAGAAATATTTCCAAAACATGATCTATTTAATCTTTCAAAGACACATGGATCATTTTACACACTACTCACAGCCTCCTCACCTGCCTCAAAACCAAAAATCTATTAATTGGCTCCCCATTGTACTGAACTCAGCTGCCGGGCTTTTAACAAGATCCAAGAGAGGTCACCACATTACGTCTGTTTTAGCTTCCTTGCACTGGCTCCCAGTATGCTTTAGAATTGATTTTAAGCTTTTACTGTTGACTTTTATGGCTCTTCATGACCTCGCTCCATTATATATATCTGACCTCTTAGTTGCATACAAGCCTGTACGTAGCCTGAGATCCTCGGGCAGAGGATCTGTTCCCGAGGCGCATCTGAAAACTAGAGGTGACAGAGCATTCGCAGTCAGAGCCCCGAAGCTTTGGAACAAGCTGCCAGAGGAAATCAGGTCAGCAGAATCAGTGACCTCTTTTAAATCTTTTCTTAAAACATACTTTATCTGAGAGCTTTTCTTTACGGTCCTTTTGCTATTTATTTATTTATTTATTTTTTGGTTTTAGTTGTTGTTATTTGTTTTTTTACTTTGGATTGAATTTGATTTTTTTTGGATTTAAATTCATTGAATTTTCTGAAGTTCAATAAGGACTGTCTGGCCTCATTCTCTCTCTCTCTGTCTCTCTCTCTCTCTTTCTCTCTCCCCGCTTCTTCTAAATGAGCTAACTATGGGCATCCATGGGCGCTCTTTCACTTAAATCAAGCTGATTTTCCATGATCTCTATCAGCCAGTCATAATGCTGCTGTCAAACTTTACATCTGTTCTCCTCTCTGCTGCTGTCAGCTGTCATTTCAGTGTGAGGCGTTGTGACCCTCCTCCACCCCGTTCACCTCCAACACATCCAGCGCCTAGGTTAAGCTCATCAGAGTCATGTCCAGCTTCATCCCATCACCACCACCACCAGTGTCTAGACTCCATCAGGGGGTATCCTCAAGGCTCAACCACACCCTTAATATATGATGACTTTCTCATCTTCTTTCTCATCTCTGCATGTGGCTTAGAATGAAGTCTTTCCTGATTGAAATAAAGTTGCCTTGTGTGAATTATTATTATTATTATTATTATTATTATTATTATTATTATTATTTATGTAATTATTATTATGTTCAAAACACTGCTGTCTTTAGTAGCAGGAACTCTTCTAATGTCAGATTTTTACCCTCTCTGTGCAGTGTGTAGGACAAACGGAGGAATGGCCGATGTTTCTGTCTCAAAGCCATGGAAGTTCAGAAATACTTCTATCAGACTGTGTTGTCCTTTATGTGGCCACGTGTTGTTTTTTCCCCCTACATCTAAATGTACCTGGAGTGTGACACCGAAGGAGTGACTCCACTTGTGTGTTAATTGATAGTGTGCTTGTTAAAGCTAACAGGAGGAGAGACAGTGCTTGGTTTCAGATCCGATGATGCTCTCTGGTCCCTGTAGCTTTATAACACTTGATGATTACATGCTGTTTCTTCTGCTCTAATTATCTTATGGGTGGGATTGCTTTAGGGCACCTTTTTAGTCACTCAACTCCCCCCCCCCTTTCTATTTGCCCGCTGCAATGTGTGAGAAACTTTTAATGTGCGAGGGGGCCATTATTTTTACCCACCAAAAGACAGCAATTACTGGACGGATACGCTATATTTTTAGCCCTAAAAATTGCTTGAGAATAAAATGTTATGACCATGTAAATCAGGATAAAAGGGCTGTTTGCTGCTGTTCCAGTGTGTTTCTGTGTGCATGTGTGATGGTAGTGAAGTGATGTGCATTGGGGGGTGATGAGAGAAGTGTAATGATATTTGTGTAGTTAAATCTGTTATTGTTCATGACTGTGAATATGGTTTCTGTTTCATTGCTCAACCTGGATTACCATGTGCATTTGAACATGCATAAAGCCCTGATATCCCCCTCATCAGGGTCACTTTGGCTATCTGCGCAGACAGGGATGCATGTCTGACTACAAAACTGACATGATGGGACCTGATTAAGAAAATCTCTTCTTGGAGCCAATTCATGTTTCTCCTCCAGTGGCCTGTTCTGTGTAGCTCTGATAGTCTGCAGACAGTGTGAATCATGTGCTTATGCATGTGTGTGTGTTTAACACACTGCAGCTCATTTATCTGTGTGCATTCTGGACTCTAGCACACTGGACAGAGTCAGGGTGAGCAGAGGCCACACTGGAAAGGGTGCAGCAATCTGTTTGGTGTAGTGCTGTTGTTGTTCACTAGGGGGAGCACTTGAGCTGCTCTCCTCCCTCACTCAGCTGAACGCACACACCTACTGATCTCACACTGAAGGTACTGATTTCCTGTTATGGCCAAGGTCAAGTGTCAGTTCACAGAAGTGAGAGAGGAAGGGAGGATTTATGAAGAATAATTGCAATTAAATAAAAGTAACATAAAAATGCACACAGTCTGGCTGACTGCTGGCTTTATGACGTTTTGGTCTGCCGACCTTCACCAGGTATATGAACAAACAGAGAGAGAGAGACAGAAAAAAAGACAAAAGGGAAGTAAGGGAGAGAAAAAAATCAATATTTTTAGTTTTTAATACATAAAAAAGCTCTTCTATGGGAAAGTATCCATAACATTTAAAAATCTGAATTGGAGAGTCAACATTAAGAATTAATTAGAGGTATATGGTTGCAAAAGCTTGCAAAATCACTGCCTATATCTCCATTTTAAAATTAAAATGACGATGCTTTTGATTCCATGTGTAGTTGCATCTTTTGCCCAATACTAATAATCTAATGTACGGACAGAGATGGGAAGATAGCCTTTATGTTGCCACTTGGAATAGGCTTCAAAGGGAATTTAAATGGGTGAATCTGATTCTCTGATTGAATTCAGTACTGTGGCATATGACTACTTTGGTAATTGTGGCTGTTCTGAATATACTTCTATAGCTCATTATTGTCCAGTTTTAATATTGTTTTATCTGACTTTTCTTTCCTCTGCAGCAGTGTGTGCCTCTGTTCTGGCCTGCTCTGGATCTTGTTCAAGGTTTAAAATGTTCTACACTTATTAATGCCATCATCATTGTTGTGTTTAGGTGACCCAAAGTTACACTGTACAAATGACTAATAAAGACCTTTGACCTTTGTCTGTTAATATATTTTTGTTCTACAGTTCTGGCAACTGAGCAAACTTCATCTGCTGACGAGGACCATGTGATTCAGACGATATTTTTAACCAAGTTGTGGCTGTGAGCAGAAGGATGTGACATACAAATACAAGGACAAAACTGAGAACAAGAGTTCTCTAATATTGTTTTTATAATGGAACACAAAGATGACAAAGCAACCATCAATGAAATAATCCAGTTTACACTGTCTCAGTCAAAGTGTCCACAGTAGACTAATGTAATAAAGACATTAGTAGACATAGTCAATAAAAAATGATTTAGCCTTGTAGATGGAGGGTAAGAAGGAAAGTGGTTTGATTGGACCTGGGAAAGATGAATAAGCCATATCATCAGACTGGTCATAGTTTTTATATCAGAGGTTTGCTGCTCACAGAAGAGGCTGACTGTCCTGATTTACTGCATCCAGCCATCTTCCAGCTTTACCTCTAACTCCTGTCTTCACCCATTCACCGGTCCACACGTAAAATAATAGTCCCTGTATTGTTATAACCAGAAAATTATGAAGAACATCATCTGACAGACTACATATGGTCCTTAATATGAATCACCATGACGCTGGTTTGTATTTATACCGCTAGGGGTCGTATGAGGTCCGCAGATGTATTTCTGTCCTGCTGCTGTGTGGCTGGAGGAGAGTTAATAACGTTACTACTACTGGGTGTAATTATAGCGCACATCCTTGACAGCAGTACATGAATAGGCCTATCGAATACTCCCTGCATACATATCACAACATTTGCATGCATTAACCCGGTTCGCCTAGCCATTCCTTAGGCTCACACAGACCCTGCCACCAAGTCAACAAGTCCCACTGACTCTAATCACAAACTGGTTCATTAGATGAAGCGATTTACATCACGGCCAGGTAGGGAGTGTTATCGGGATGTGGCGGCTAAGGGGTTGAAGTCATAAACGTCTGGCCTTGTCGTTCTCTATACTCCTTTTCTTTTTTTGTCAGGTAAGAGAGATCAGTCCGAGCTCAGAGGGAGGTAGAGAGACATAGAGAAGCAGTGAGGGAGGCATGGGCCGAGCGGACATTGACAGGCAACCCCGCTCTCCAATCAGGAGAGAGCTCTCAGCGTGATTTACAGTCGCGGGGCTGCCAAGGGGAGGCGCGATGCGAGGAAAAAAAGCAAATAGTTGAGTGAAGAGCGTCAGTACAGAGTGGAGTGGAGGGGACCGCAGTGAGGGAGCAGGGTGCCAAGAGGAGCCAGAGCCAGAAAAACACAGATAATTTCTTATTAGGGACCATCAAAGAAGAAAAAATATGTATCTCTTATTTTCCCTAAGTGGATTATGATTTCTTTTTTTTTCAACTCCTTTCCTGGAGCTTTCATCACTCCAGCAGCACTGCGCCTCATTGGAATGTGCGCTGTAGCTTCTCCGGGACGCGTCTGAAGAGACAGCAGAACCAGAACAGAAAAAAAGCTTCAGCAGTCATTAAAACTCATTAAAACATTTAAACTGCTTCTCTTTCAACGGGTCAGATTTCTCTGGACGTTTTGCACATTTTGGAGACATTTGCGCATTTCGGGGACTTTTGCCTTCTGAGTGAAATGGGTTATGGAAATTGACATTTTGTCCATTAAGGGGATAATCCGTTTTATAATCTTTTTTACTCAAATGCACTTGTTTTTCCGGCGATGATTGTGTTTTTGATTGTCCTGTGTATCACGGATGGAGTGCTCTCTCAGATACGCTACTCTGTGCCGGAGGAGGCGGACCATGGCACCTTGGTGGGGAATATCGCCGAGGACCTGGGACTGGACCTTACCAAACTGGCGTCGCGCCGCTTTCAGGTGGTGCCCAGCTCTCGGTCGCCGTACCTGGAGGTGAACTTGGAGAACGGCGTCCTGTACGTGAACGAAAAAATCGACCGGGAGCAGATCTGCAAGCAGAGCGCCAGCTGCCAGCTCAACATGGAGGTGTTCTTGGAGAACCCGCTGGAGCTGTTTCGGGTCGAAATCGAGGTGATGGACATTAATGACAACCCGCCCAGCTTTCCGGAGACAGACATCACGGTGGAGATCTCAGAAAGCGCTACTCCGGGCACCCGTTTCCCTCTGGAGAGCGCATTCGACCCGGACGTGGGCTCTAACGCTTTACGCACGTATGATATTACCACTAACAACTACTTTTACCTGGACGTGCAGACCCAATCGGACGGAAACAAGTTCGCAGAGCTGGTTCTGGAGAAGCCGCTGGACCGGGAGCAGCAGGCGGCGCACAGGTACGTGCTGACCGCGGTGGACGGCGGTCAGCCTCCCCGAACTGGCACCGCGCTGCTGGTAGTTAAAGTGCTGGACTCTAATGACAACGTGCCGGTGTTTGACCAGCCCGTCTACACGGTGAGCCTCTCGGAGAACGCACCGGCTGGTACGCTGGTCATACAGCTGAATGCCACCGACCTGGACGAGGGATTAAACGGGGAAATAGTTTATTCCTTCAGTAACCACATCTCCAACCGCGTAAAGGACCTGTTCAGCATAGACCCGCGCACGGGACGCATCGAGGTGCGCGGAGAAGTGGATTTCGAGGAGAGCAGCCTGTATCAGATCTTCGTCCAGGCCAAGGATCTGGGGCCAAACGCCGTGCCTGCGCACTGCAAAGTGCTGGTAAAAGTAACGGACGTGAACGACAACGCACCGGAGATCACCTTCAGCACCGTCACGGAGTCGGTGAGAGAAAAGGCGGCTCCCGGTACCGTTATCGCGCTACTGAGTGTGACGGACCGGGACGCAGAGGAGAACGGACAGATCCACGTGGAAATCCTCGGTGATGTTCCGTTTAAATTAAAATCCTCCTTTAGGAATTATTTCACCATAGTGACCGATGGGCTGTTGAATCGGGAGCAGGTGGACTCTTACTCTGTCACTGTGGTCGCACGGGACAAAGGGACACCCTCACTCGCCACCAGTAAGTCTATCCGAGTCCAGGTGTCAGATGAGAATGACAACGCGCCCACATTTACGCAGCCCATATATGATGTGTATGTGACAGAGAACAACGTGCCAGGGGCGTATATACACGCCGTTACGGCTCTGGACTCTGACATTGGGCAGAATGCGCTCATCAGCTACTCCATATTAGAGTGTGACATCCAGGGCATGTCAGTCAAAACCTATGTGTCCATCAATGAGGAGACAGGCTATCTGTACGCACTCAGGTCCTTTGATTATGAGCAACTAAAGGATTTCACGTTCATGGTCCATGCCAAAGACGCGGGCACCCCGGAGCTCTCCTCCAATGCCACAGTCAAAGTCATCATTGTGGATCAGAATGACAATGCCCCCCAGGTGCTGGCCCCCCTGGGGAAGAATGGCACGGCCAAGGAGCCCCTGCCCCGCTCAGCTGAGCCGGGATACCTGGTGACCCGAATCGTGGCTATGGACGCAGATGACGGTGAGAATGCTCGGCTATCCTACAGCATCCAGAGGGGAAACGAGAATGGCATGTTTAGAATGGACTGGAGGACGGGTGAGCTCCGGACGGCAAGGCGGGTGTCGGCCAAGCGAGACCCCCACCAGCTGTACGACCTGCTGATTGAGGTGAGAGACCACGGCCAGCCGCCGCTGTCTTCCAGCGCCAGTGTGCTGGTGATGCTGGTGGACAGCATGGCTGAAGGCCGCGGCGGCGGGGACCGGGGAGGCACTGCCAAGGCCAAAGACGGCACCGTGGACCTCACCCTCATCCTCATCATCGCCCTAGGCTCTGTCTCCTTCATCTTCCTCCTGGTCATGATCGTGCTGGCGGTGCGCTGCCAGAAGGACAAAAAGCTCAACATTTACACCTGCCTGACCAGCGACTGCTGTCTGAGCTGCAGCTCCTGCTGCTCACGGCAGGGCCGGGCCCGCAAGAAAAAGCTCAGCAAGTCGGATATCATGCTGGTGCAAAGCGCTGGTAACGTCAGTGGGGCCGGTACGGCTCAAGTCCCCGTGGAGGAGTCAGGGAGCTTCGGCTCCCATCACCAAAACCAGAACTATTGCTACCAGGTATGTCTGACTCCAGAGTCTGCCAAAACCGACCTCATGTTCCTAAAGCCGTGTAGTCCGTCTAGGAGTACAGACACCGATCACAACCCGTGCGGGGCCATAGTGACAGGGTACACAGACCAGCAGCCTGACATCATATCAAACGGCAGCATTTTATCAAACGAGGTAAGAGTCCCTCTCATACCTTCAGTTTAACCCCTCCTTCATTCAGACCCTCAGCATGTCTAAAACCTGATCAATACACGCCCCCCCCCCTTACACACATGAAGCCTGCCAGTTTGATCAAATTTAAGAATCCCGACATGACAGATACAAACAATGTTTCATTCAAGAGCCATTT
>JAPMOB010235762.1:0-39668 GCA_029875015.1 Lepomis gibbosus
GGGGCACAGTGAGAGACAGGCAGACACATCCTCATTATCACATAATTTCAACGCTCTTTAAAAATGAGCTGCAGTTAGGCTTCACTTCTGCCTTCAGAGGTGATGACAGAGCAGATCTGGTTCCACGCATCTAACATATTTAATTTAAACATGAGCAGCTTACTGTCAAACATGTGACGTGGTGGGCAGTGACCATCTAAAATTACACAAGAAACAAGTGCAACCCTGTTCTCGCCTCTGAGGAAATCATGCCATTGAGCAATCCGGAGCAGCTCCTGGTGAGTACTTGTCCTTGCTTGGGGCACTGTTAAGGTCACGGCCAAGGTCAGCGTCACATGGAGAGAATGCAGGAACGTTTGTGTTGGCTGCGATTTACACTGATTAATGGGATCTGCTGCCTGGACGTGGTGTTCCCACTGCCTCTCCGGACCGTCAGCAGTTTGCAGCTTAATGACCCCTTCAACTACGCCCTCCTTGTGTCTCGCTGCTCATCCTGCCTGAATCCTATTGTCTAAATCAGTGAGGTTTTCTGGTGAAAAAAGTAGGAACCAGTCAGCAAATTCTATCTCCTCTGATGAAATAGGAAGAAAGTAGTCAGCAAAAATATATCTTCCGGAAAGAGTGAGACAAACGCAGTCCTGACCCTCACCACGTTATCAAAGACTAGTGTAAAACATATATTTTACCTAATAATCTGACCTATAAAATACCACGTAGCTACAAGTAAACTCAATATCACTTACTGTAAGTACAAGTCTACAGCCATGCAGGTGGCACTGTTGGGCAGTGCCTTGATCTACATTTGCAGGTATAATGTTCACCTCCTAGTTCATCATTTGCCAATTAGCACTAAAACACCAAGTACAGCTGAGGCAGATTGTAATGCCATTAGTTTTACAGGAATTTTGTCACAAACGAAAGCATTAAACATGATGTCATGTCTGTACCAAATTTTGTGGCAATTCATCCAGTAGATGTTAAGATATTTTAATAAGTGAAAACTTTGGCCTGCTGTGATAAAGTAAAAGTCAGGAAGGTCACCAATGTCATTTGGATTCCTCTTGGGAACATGAATAAAATTGCAAGGCAATGACAATCAACATGCTGATGTTTTAGCAGGTATAATGTTTACAATGTTGCTTATCTAAGTTTAGCATATATAGTTAATTAGCAGTAAAACACAATGTCCTTAGCATTGAAGGTACTGATGACACACCTGATGACAAATGTTGCACTAATTAAACTTTTGACCTGATTATGTCATGAAAGCAAAAGATCACCAAATTCAGTATGATTCATCGTCTGGGAACGGTACAGAATTCAAGAAAATTCACCCAATCATTTCTGTGATATTTCCATCTGAACCAAAATGTGGCCTGACTGACACTTCCATCCTCATAACAGTAACATCTAAAAACAGCAGGAAAAGAAAAGGCCAGCTGCGCCTGTGTCTCGTCATTCTGAGGTTTATCTACAGATGAGTGTCAAGTGTCATCATGCGCGGACTCTCACACAGACAGGATCCAAATATAAAAATGAGTCAAACACTACTCGGAAATTCTTTGTAAAATATATTTTGGTCCAAAAGCTGATTTGCAAAAATACAACATGTGCAATCATCAGGTAGATGAGGCATCATATAGAGTGTAATGTATCTACGCTGCCTTGCCAGTGTTTAGGAATGCATCATCATATGTATCATATGTGTTAAGGCTAACTGCATAAGCTACTGAAATGTAGTGATATTGTCAATGTTTTATACAGTACTCTGGTTATCACTAAATCTCAAATGTTACTACAATACACAGAAAAGAGTTCCTAGTTCTATTGCTATATTATTTTTCTAAACATTATCCTAGCACAATGATTCACATAGCACACATTTGCCATTTTAACGCACAAAACACTACACCATGTTAAAGGAGGAGTCTGTCCAGAATAATGATGGATGGGTTCATTTTCAGGAAGTGTTTGATGTCGAATTACATGTCGACCGGTGAAATTTTTTCATTAAAAAGATAGATTTAATCCCAAGATTTGGACGCGTCACTTCAACAACGCTGGCCCAGCTCTGTGGGTACAGGAAATACTCCAAGGTCAACCGCCCCACATTCCCTTTACAGGCTGTGGCAGCTGCCAAAAATGTTTACAGGCTAAATATTAAGATGTGCTTTTTATTTAAATACCACACATTTACCAATTCGATTGACATGGCTGATCTGTACATGTTCTTTGAAATTTAGTAGACTTTGGTGGCAAACAGTATTTGTTCCATTCAAAGTGTGTTTTATATAACTGCTCTGTCACAGTTTATTTAATTTTATGCAAAGTGCAAATCCTGCTAGGATAAAGCTTTGATCCCACACATTTGGCACTCTAAACATTCAAATGGCTGCATCTATAGATAAATAACAACAAGTGTAGAAGTTTAGACTTCCGTTATGTTTTTACACACCTTTCTCCATTAAACACTATTCTAGGATTTAAGGAATACTTCGACAGTTTGGGAACTACACTTATTCGCTTTAGTTAGATGAGGAGATCAATACCACTATAAGGCTACAGCCAGTTAGCTTAGCTTAAAGACTGGAAACAGGGGGAAACAGCTAGCCTGGCTCTTTCCAATGCGAACAAAATCTACCTACCGGCACGTGTAAAGCTCACATTATATCTCATTAGTTTAATCCCCACAAAAAAACTGAAATGCAAAAACGACAAGCTGTGCGCACAACCTCTCATTAAACCACAAATTGTCACCTTCAGACGTGCTGGCAGGTAGATTTTGTTGCCTTTGGACAGAGCCTGGTTAGTAGTTTCCAGTAATTATGCTAACCATTTCCTGGCCCTCCTATCGCTTCATGTTATTTGAAGCTCTTTGGAGTTTTACACAAACATAAGTTAGGATGATAACCTTGAACTCTAACAAATGTGTGCAATACATTTCCGTATGATCTATACTACATATTTTTATCTATACGACATATTTCAAATCCAGCATTGTTTATATCTATTTTTATTAGCATGCAGTCTTCTTCTGCATTGCCTTTGCTGGTCCATTGTTGCACATCTTAGTACGTTACCGCCACCTGCAGATCACCAGAGTAGTGTGACGCCACTGGCAGGACTGCGTATCGTGTCACCTGCATACATGTGCTTGTGCACGTGTGTCTTAGGTCTTAATGCACAAGACAAAATAAAAATACAACACCCCATAACGCTACTAAGGGTTAAAAAATTTCACAAGGTGCCTTTAACAGACACATGAGAGTGGTATGAATCTTCTCATCTAAAGTTTCTGCCTGGGAAACCAGACAATAGTGACAGTAATATATAAATAGTATATATATTTGATCTCGCACTAAAGTGGCCCAACACTTTGAACACTGATCAACAGCAATTTGTTTCCATGTACCCTTCTGCTCCAGAGTTATTCCATTAACAGTGTTTAATATCTAAAAGAAATTAATCTTATACCTTAAAAATAAATATATGCATCAGAAGAAGTAGTACATTATATTGCTACAACCAAAGTAGTAGCAACAAGTAAGTAGATCACCACATTTTAAACAATGATCTGCATGTGCATACTATTTTTGGTCAATGGTAAAAATATACTTTTAGCTCTCAGTTGGATTGACTTATGGCAGTGTTCATAGCTGAGTGTTACGCAAAAATGTTTGAGATGAAGTCCCGAAATCGTTTGGCATACTGCTCGGGGTGGACTGTGGAGATTTCAGCACCAGCCTGTAGCAAAGAGAGAGGAAATGGAGACAAAGAACAACAAAAATAAAAAGTTCATCCACATCCTCTGTTTTACATCGTACTCTTCATGATGTGGCATGAAGGCAAACGTGTGACCTCTGGGCAGGTACACCTGAATGTTTTCAACAGCAGCCTACCACCTCTTTCCTTCCTCTCTTGTGTTACTCACCCCGTGCTTGACAGTTTTTGCTGCATGTGCGGCTTTCTTCTTGGTGTCGTACTGAGTAAGTACGTCAATGAGGCCCATGAAATAGACCTCCCTCTGAGGGGCTCCTGAGATGAAAGGCAGAAAACAAACAGGGTTTTGTTATTGGGCCTGTACTGACAGTATTGTACTGGCAGCGACAGGCCTCATATAAAAACATCACAATAAAAGCTCAGTGTTCAGAAGTAAATATCAAAACCTCTAACACTACATAATTAATATTTTCCGGAAGGAAAGACATCACGAATGCAGATGCTTGCAGATCCAAAAGATCTCAATGATATTACTTGATTAAATAATATAATAAATATATGAATGGTGTTAATTAATCCAATACAGTTCCATAGACTTATTAAGGAGTGGAAGCTGTTCCAGAGGCTCGTGGTGGGGCCTGACTCTATACTAGACACTCTATACTTTTGTATGTAGAATACTTTAGAGGAGCATTTAAGACAAACAAATCCCTCCTTTGGACGGGATGCAACCGACGACTGTTTCATTAATGTCTATTAAATAGTGAAATAGTTTTCTGGAGGTCAGTGATGTCTTAGAATGTCTTCTTTTGTTCCACAGGCCAAAACACATTCGGTTAATTGGAGCAAATTGCTAGATTTGAGGAGCTGGAAAAAGCAAGTTTTTGGCATTTCTGCTTGAAAAAGAGAATCAAATGATTATATTATTATCAAAATAGCAGCATATTGACTTTCTGACAATCAACTAATCGAGTAATCGTTTCAGCTTCATAACATACAATATTCCAGCACCAATGAAAAGTGCGCAGGAAAAAAATACAAATGTGAAAATGTACAATGCCACGATAACGTGGGACTCCATCTGTTGAGGAAGATTGTGTGATATGATGCTAACATTTGCTAATAACTACTAACCACACGCTAAAGCTGAGCTGCTTGTGTTAGAAGTCATTGTAGCATGTATGACATTGTCTAGCCTACAATGCTGTTTGTATTTATGAAATTAGCTTACTTAGACAAGTCTTGCCAGGTTTAAATACTTATGACCCAGAAAATAATCAACAGATCGGAAATAAGCGCCCATCTTCCATAGATTCTTGCTGGAGGAACTTATTGCACAGTGGGCTGAATGGAGATGATGTGCACACAGTACTGTCTGTTTTGGCTAGCTTAGTTTTATCAAAAACTAAACCAAAAAAATACTCCCAAATCTTTTTACTAGTCATGTAGCATTATCCCACCCCACCACTCGCAGTCAACATCGAGTAGTTCCCTTTGTGTGCGTAGTGAGTGAGACAGAGAGCGGGTTAGAGCTCTGGGTTATCTTGTAGTAGATCATGTCAAGCAATTTCACATGGCGCCTATGTTGAGGGCGTACACACATCACAGTAATACAGCATCTCTGTATTACTTCAATATAAAGAGGAGCATCTCTATTTTTGACTATAATAAAAGTCATACCTTTGGGATTTCTAAATACCCTGGTATACCATAATACCATGACACCGCCCAAGCTTACATGGAATGTCATTAGTTTTGCAGGTATTTAGTCACGAATCAGGAGATATCCTGAGGTTAAGAATCGGTATCAGATGAGAAAAAGTGCATTCCTATCTAAAACAAATCAGACTAGACCTTATTTTGTAGCCTGAAAAGAATATTCACCTGTGCAGCTCCCGACTGCGTACACATCCACATAGGGGTCGAACTCCCCGGGCCCCAGAGGTTTGCAGGCAGACATGTAGCCCGCGATTCCCTCTGGAGAGGTGCCGTATGAGCCCACTGTGCCCGGAGCCAGGCCGTTCTCTGCCTCCGGTTCTTCCTCGTTGGAAACCTCCTCGCCCTCCTCTTCCTCCCGTTCAGCTCGACCCACATCGTGGATACCGAGCAGCAGGCTGTAGTCCATGATCTTCAGCTTCACCAGGAACTGGGGAAAATGGGAGGGGGACATTTGGTAAGAAGCTTATATAACGTTAACCGAGAACATCAATTTACTGTAAGAGAGGGATGGAAGGTAAAATAGAGCTGTTAAATTAACTAGAGCTGAAACAATTAGTTGATAAATCGATGGACAAAAAAACGATAAAATAAACAATAAAATTAACAATAAAGATAATCAAGTTAAAAATACCCCAAATATTCTGCTTCCAACTTCTCAAATCTGAGGATTTGATGCTTTGTGTCCCAAGTCATATACTCAGTTTACTACATTAGAAGACAAAACAATTATCTTTATCTGATCTTAATCAAGCAATTGATTAAGATACGATAAAGATATCTAACTTTACTTCAGTCACTATTAATTTAATTTCACATCCATCTTCCTGCTGCCAAAATGGCCTCACAGGAGTGGAGCGTCCCTGATGTGCAGATGCTGCCGCTGTGTGGTGGAGGTGTGCAACAACAGTGAGGTGGCACATCTAAAAAAAAGACATTAACAGATCACGCACCTCCACGTCTCTGTTGAGTTTCTCCATGAGCTTCTCCTTCTGCTCCTCGGTTACATACACCTTCTGCATGTTGTTCCTGAAGTCCATGTCCTTGAAGGTTGGAAGCTCTTTTCCCTTTGGGGATAAAATGCATCTTTAGCGGGTCATGTGGGATAAGGAGGAGACAGAAAGCAACATAACGATGTAAAAATGAAGATGTTTCCTTTACCTTTTCTTTGTCACTTGCTTCACGAGCCACCAGAGAACCCTGCAAGAAAAAAAATTGTTATAAATATTGTGACTGATACATATTGCCAGAAAACTCACACTATAGTAACGATAGTTATTTATGATATGAACAACAATAACAACAATAATACATTTTATTTATAGGCGCCTTTCTGAACACTCAAGATCCCCTCACAAAACATAATTAAACACTATAGCAATAATCTATGAAATCAACAACTATAATTACAGTGCATAAAATCAGGGTACATAACAACTGGAAACAAACATTGCTGTGACCTGATAAATAGTGATCACATGGGATATGCCAGTTTAAAAAGATGTGTTGTGGGTGTGTGGTAGAAGAAACGAGGGGCAGAGCGGCTGAAGGCTCTGAAACCCACGGAGGTCAAATGAGCAGGAGGTACAGTGAGGTGAATAGAAGAAGATGACCTAAGAGTACGGGCGGGGGTGTTAACTTGAAGGAGGTCAGTGAGGAGCGAGATTATGAATGGGCTTGAAGGTCAGTTACGTAAATGGAAGTATGCAGACCGAGTGACATTATTAATGTGAGCCTGAAATGAAAGTGTGCTGTTGAGGATCACACCCATTATATACTATACTTAATATTCTATACCATACAGTATATTAATGTGTATATTGTTTTATTACATTTTTGACTATATTACATTTCTATATTAATGTAGACAAACAATCAAACATCAGTACGTAATCTTACTGTTATACATTGCTACTAAATCTCACCACTATGTCACTTTTGCCTTTTTTATTCTTACTTTATATACTACTACTACTTCACTTTCTGTATTATATGGCAGTGCTTATTTCTGTCCTTGTTCTGCTGCATCATCTGAATTCCCCCCTGGGGATTAATAAAAAGGTGTGAAAGCAGAAGGTGTGACTTAGCAGGTGGCTTTACTTCCTGCACATCTCACTGAGTTCTGAGCGACTTCCACATTGCAGTGACGAGACGTGGGATGTGCGATTAAATGGTCAGACTGTTCGCTGTGAACTTCCTCCTCACCTTTAGGTCGTACTTCCTATGTACAACCAGTCTGTGGCTGAACATGTTCCTCATGACGATCAGGTAGGTCTCCTCATTGTCCACGCTCACACGATACATACCGAGGAACTGTGGCAGCAGGGTGCTGCCGTGACACTTCACTATGTGCTGCAGAGAGGAAACAACAGTGAATTTGCATGTCAGGAGCTGAACGTGGAAAAAGGTCACAGGCAGTCTGAATGTTAAATGTTCAAATAGTACAGAGTTAAAGAGTACAGATAATTAGATTTAGTCATTTTTAAATGTCACATTAAATCTAAACCAATTACTGTGTCTATCCAGGTTAGGTTTTTAGCCGTGCTCAGCGCTTGCAGCAGTGCTCTTCAGACTGACCTCATTCAGTGTCCCCTGAAACTCTCTGTGCAGGATGTTAAAAGACGTCGCTCCAAATGTCCGAACACTTTTTTTTGTGTTGCGCTTCAATTTATATATATTTATTTTCCTAACCCCTGGGTGCCTGGAACAGTGGAAAAACACGAGCCAGGTTCAATTCCCAGTTTTTCAGGATTAGTAAGGACCCCCAGTGACAACAAAAGGCAGTGTTAAGAGAGCTGATCAGGGATCGTGGTTTTGTGACTCCACCAGCAACTCCTACTTGTTGGAAGGGGCCCCTGAGTATGTTTGGGTGTTACACCCTGCTGGTGAGGCTCTCCTCCTCTGACAGGTGAGGAGAAGCGGTTGGTGACTACATGGATGTCAGAGGAGACACATGGCAGTCTACACATCTCATGCAACACTGCAAGCTGGAAACAATGATGACTGCAGTAGTATTGAGTATAGTACGATGTTCAGCACACACCAAACTAGCGCTGCACCTAACAACTATTTTTGTTATTGATTAATCTGCTAAATGTTTTCTCAGTTAATAGATTTATCATTCAGTCTATGAAATATCAAAACACAAACTAACTTCCCAGAACCTCATGTGACATCTTCAAAAATACCAGTCCCAAACTGAGAAAACAAACGCTCACAACTAAGACCCGGGAATCAGGAAATATTTGCCATTTTAAAAACACCACCAATGGTTAATCGATTATCAGAAGTAGGTGATATTGAATTTTCTGTTGATGCACTAACTGATAACTGTTTTCAATTTAATTTTTTTATTCTATCTACAAATGATTTTTAAACTGGCCCACTGAGGATGCACTCTGTCATTACCAGTGATATAAAATTACATACTGTGATATGAATACACTCTGTTTTGAAACCGAGTTCACTCCCGAATTCACTGGCTTATCTTTTAATATATGGATTAACACTAAAGCTGAGGTTTCTTTTTTTAACAGCACTATATCTTTCATTATGACACAAGAAGCCAAGTTTTCATCATATTTCATTCATATGCATGTGAGCAAGTCATTTATGTGGTCAAACAAACACTGCTTAGGCCTTTAGAGGCTACAATCATGAAGTGCAAAAGCAATACAGAGACTGTTTGGATCTGAAGGGTAAAAAAAAGCTGGTCTAAAAAACTCAAGTTCAAATCCTACATCTACCAAAAATCACAAAACTTCATCCTCAACATTCTGAAAATTCATCAAAATAATGCCTGAAAGCCAAAATCACAACAATGATTAAGCCGTCTCCAACAAAGCCTTCATGCACGGCCCACCTGTTTTAGTACAGCATCTCAATATTCACTTCTTCAGCAGAGATGATTAATCTGTAAACCCCAGTATTTTGTTTGGTTAATGTGTAACAGTTGTTCAGCATGCCAAACATGCACACCTGAAACTAGATGTTGACAGGAAAATGGAGACAATAAACTGCAACCTGCAAACTGTCATGATGAATGAAAGAAACTGTGCAGTGCCAATGCAGGACCTCTAACAACAATGAGGTCATTCAGGGCCAAGAGAATAAAAAAAATAAATAAAAAAAAAAACACGCTGAAACAGAGCTGCCATTTTCCTCATCTTCCTCCCAGTTGTATGTAGGCTGCGTAACCACAGGCTGCACATTCCAATAAGAGCTCGAAGCAGCCAAACGTTTACTCTGTGGTATGTTTAGCCTGATGTGAGACCCACCCATACAAGCATGAACACTGATACCAGGCCGTGAAATAACAGCAGAAACAAAGAAAGTAGAGGTGAAAGTACATTATCTCTCCTACATGTGTGCTTTACCATTTGCATGAACATAGATATGTTGATATGGGCATTTGAATAACTTCAATGCACCAACAATCGTATAAGAGAACATTTGTTCTGTCCCCTACACTCCGTCGTAGTGCTGTAACAGCGGATATACTTGATGAGGAGATGCACTGTTTAGTTCCGTCTGCAGGGGGATATTCTCATTCAGTTTAGCTTTTCCCCCGAGGGAGGTCACATGTCAGGTTCAGTCTGAGAGAGACACCTTAAAAGCCAAATTTAGGGTGTTGCTCAAGGACACTTCAGCACGACAGATGTTTGCCGTCCTTGGGTTGAATACATACTGCCTCCCCACTCACTGCACCACTTAAAACTCTCCTGCTCCCGGCAAGACGTTAAATCTAAAAATAGTCATATTTGGGTCGACTTCGCTCACCTATGAGGCAGAAAAATAAAAAAATAAATCCCTCAGGAAGGGCTCGTTTTAGGAACTGTATGACAAACGCTATTAGGAGTTTTGAGCTACAAAAAAGGTCCAAAGGTTAAAGAGAAAATATTGTAAGTAGGACACACAGCGGCATAGTTCAATAAAGCAGACAGGAGGTGAGTGATCCTGGCTCTGTGTGTGACATTAACATGCCTGGGGACTGACAAGCAACCTTTGAATGAATGACAGAGGGAATGATTGAATGAGCAGGAGGCAGACGGAGGAGAAGGGATTCAGCTGCGAGATGCTAACAAGGTTTATCTATACAGACTCACTGCAGGCTAAAACAGCAACAACATCCTACAAGATCTCTGCAAACTCTTAGTCCAGATTCAAATTTGGTCAGTTAACGATAACATAATCTCACAAAACATAAACAAATTCAATTCAGATTCAAATCCAGGTCATGTGTGAGCTTTGAATGTTAAAAAGGACAAGCCTGGTGATATTCTATATTTTCAGTTATGACAACAAATCTCACAAAAAGACAAAACTCAACATTAAACTGATCCTACTGACAATATTCAAAGCCTCATCCTCTGAACCAAGCAATTAAAAAACACATCAGTGAGCCACATTATTGCACTGGGAGACATGTTCCTTCATTACCATGAACACACACACTGTAGTTTACGATGACTCAGTCCCACATACAACGCCCTGCTGCCCCACATACTTACTAGAGCAACAACTGTGGATTCATCCGCTGTTTAAAATAGTCCACAACAAATGCACCAGTGTTCAGCTGGAAGGTTAGCCTATTTAACAATGAAAGTAGGGCTGGGCGATATGGCCAAAAAAATATATAGTAGATATAAAAGGTCTACACACCCCTTTTAAAATGCCAGGTTCTTGTGATGTAAAACAATGAGAAACAGATAAATCATCATAAAACACCTTTAATGTGGAATTTCTGGGAACTACTGCCTGTGTGGTACATGTGACAACTATCTCACGTATTCTTCATACAAATGGGCTATGGGGTAGGGTGGCAAGACGGAAGCCTTTTCTTACAAAGAAAAACATACAAGCCATACTAAAGTTTGCAAAAACAAACATCAAGTCCCCCAGGAGCATATGGGGAAATGTGTTATGGTCTGATGAAACCAAGGTTGAACTTTTTGGCCATAATTCCAAAAGGTATGCCAAAGAAAACCATACCCACAGTGAAGCATGGTGGTGGCAGCATCATGGCTTTGGGGCTGATTTTCTTCAGCTGGAACCGGGGCCTTAGTCAGGGTGGAGAGACTTATGAACAGTTCCAAATGAAGATAAAGATGAAGAGGAAGTTCACATTTCAGCATGACAACGATCCAAAGCATGGCATCCATAAAAGCATGGCTTCACCAGAAGAATATTAATGTTTTGGAATGGCCCAGAGCCCAGACCTGAATCTGTGAGGTGATCTGAAGAGGGCTGTGTGCAGGTGATGTCCTCGCAATCAGACAGATTTAGAGCGTTTTTGCAAAGAAGAGTGGGCAAAAATTGCCTCGTCAAGATGTGCCATGACCTCTACCCAAAAAGACTGACTGCTTTAATAAAATCAAAAGGTGCTTCAACAAAGTATTAGTTTAAGGGTGTGCACACTTATGCAACCAGATCTATGTAATGTTTTTTTGTGCTGACATGATTTTTCTCTTTTTGTCTCATTATTTTACATCACAAAAACCTGGCATTTTAACATTTTTCTTTTTTTTTTTTTACGAGATTTGTTGACCTAACGAAACATATATAATATTGTCAGACTCTTAACCGTCCAGACCTTACCTGGTGATACTCAGACAGGATGTTGTGCATGTCTGCAACATCCTCACTGGAGATTTGCTTGATGACCAGCGTACGGTCGTACGAGTTGAGGAGCAGACCCTCTCCCTGGTCGTCCACACTCCTCATTGGGGGGCTACGGGTCAACGAAACCTGGAGGACAGAAACCAAAAAGCACACATGTGAGTGTGGAGATCATGGGGAGTGGGATTATATTTTCTATTTCTAGTAGCTTATTTCACCATTTTTGTTCTACTTAATTCTTATTTTAGTTTACTCACTAAGTAAATCTGCTCCCTTTCCCTTCAGTGCTCTTTTCCCTACATGCACACACCTCTGCTGCAAACACACCAGCTCAGCCCGCCTCTTTCTGTCTCTCTCTCCCTGTATGTTTGATCTGTTGACTTTCTCCACCAGCAGAACATTTCATGAAGTTGCTTAACACACACAGAACTTGTTTTCTTTTCAGGTGTGCTGCATGTAAACGACGCTTGTTAACAACATAGCCTATAAAAGCGAAACCAACGTGGTAGCTAAAGTGGTGTGTTCACTGTCGCTTCACCTGGTCCGTGCTTGTGAAATATTCACCATTATCCGGGCCTTGTAGTAGATTTTATGTGTTTCTCTGCAATATGCTATACTGGGTCGCCAAATATACCTGAGCGGCCTGCCCAAATAAAGTCTGTATGTAAGAAACAATGTGTCCCTTTGTCTTGAAAATTGCTAGCCAACAAAGTTACATCAGATGCATAGTGAACATACCTGATAGTCCAGATCCTCAATACCAAACCGTTCCCTTAGATTTCGGAAGACCTGAGGACAGTATTCTTTAAACTTGAAATGTCCTGGAAGATTTTCTCTGCCAAAAGGAGAAGAGGAAGGAAAGCGTGAAGGAGATGGCTGAACATGCACACACACAGATAAACAGATGTTTCAGCTACTCTTTGACACATTCTTGACGAACTAAAACATCTGTTAAGCTCTACAGTCCAACACAGACTCCCGAGGCACAGGACCGCTGTGCCTCAGGAGGTAGAGCGGGTCGCCCACTAATCAGAAGATCAGCTCCCCCAGTCTGCATATCGAAGTGGTCCTGAACTGCTCCCGTCGGTGTGTGAATGATTAGTTTCTGTTTCTGGTGAGCAGGTGGCGCCTTGCATGGCAGCCTCCGCAATCACTGTATGAAAGTGTGTGAATGGGGTAAATGTGACATGTAGTGTAAAGTGCTTTAAGTGGTCGGGAAGAGTAGAAAGTCCATTTACCATGCTCTTCTGCAAGTTAGGCATAAAACTTAAAGCAACATTATGTGAGATTTGGTGTGATCTCGACAGCTGTATGCGTGCATTTGTTAGGATTGCATTACTTATGATTAAAAAATAGACAACTTTGCTAACATAGCCAAACATCAAGCAAGTGCCACAACACAAGACGCAGCATTACTACTGACTAGTCCAACAGAAAGAATGCTAGCTCAGCGTCTGTCATGCAACCTTTTATTTCATGACGCTCTCGCCAACGTCCGGCAGCCCCTTGCTTTGTCACTCTCTTTTCCTCTTCTTAGCTTCCTACACCAACATCCTCTACGCCTTCGCCATTAGCTAACGTTATGTCCATACAGCCCGGGTTGATGCCTGCTCTCCATCAGCAGCAGCATACTGTTCTCCAACTAGGCTAGACAGCAACCAACAGCACTTACAGTTATGCTACCAATGTCCAAGTGTGTTATCTAGTAAGTTTGCTAACATCAACTCAAGACTTATAGCTAGCGACTAAACCTCTGTCTATGAAACTTTTGGCTGAATATGCTCAAGTTGACAACTTAGCTAACACAGCAACACAAGACACAGCAAGCCAGCCAATGACTTTATACTTATTAGTTCAATAGAAAGAAGGCTCGACTTCTGTCTGCATCTATTCAGCTATTTTAGCTCACGCCAACAAGCATAAGTCAGTCAAATATTTATTCATGTCCGCTCTCTTGCTTGTCACTCTCTTTTTCTGTTCCTTGCTTCCTCCAATGTCTTCGTTGATCTCTTCACAGCCTCTGCCATGACATCCACACTGAGAATACTGCGCTAGCTTGCTCGCTGAAAAGTCTTGTTGTTGTGACGTGGTGCCGTAAAGCATTACGTTGCTAGGTTGCTAGTTCTCATGCTAGTTTTTCTGCCCAATATTCAAATCCTACAAAGTGCTATACCAGGTGCCCCGGGCCTGGAGGGGCAATGACAGATGCCATTTCCCATGTGAGTGTACCATCAAAATGATTTTAAAGTTGTTATTTTAGATAAGATAAACTGAATAACATAGTATTGCTTTAACTTCCACTGATTTTATCTATCAGGAACAGGTTTCACAAAAAAACCTCAGAGGCCACCAAGACAGTTATCATTGTTTATGTATATTTCAATCATTCCTCCTTCACTATATACTCATTTTTGTGTCTTACTTGTTGAAGAGGTGGTTGTTGACTTTAATCTTGGTGTTGGCTTTGAAGTCATCAGGCAGCAGCATGACAGGAACGGGCACCTGGTTGAGATCATTAATCTGAAAGACAGAAATCAACCGCTAACTTTATTTTCATCATCAGCTAATCTGCTATTTGATTAGTAGATTAATGGATTTGTTGATCAAAAGATAAATAATAACCATTTTGATAGTCGATTAATCAAGGAAACATCTACTCTCTGGTCCTCACTTCTCCAATGTCTCAGATGTTCTGCTTCTCTGTTTCATATTAAGTAAACTTGGGTTCTGTGTACTTAAGACAGGTTTTAGTTGTTGTTGACATTTTATTGACCAAACACAGTAAAATAAAGGAGAGATAAATTAATAAGGGAAAAACTAAGTCTTAGCTGTAATCTGTCGATTAATTCCTCGATTGGTCTCTAAAACACTTCCTACACCAAATATAATATTTTGTCCAAACAACCTGAGTGCAAATTATACAATGACAAACAAGGACGTCAACTTTTTTTCTAGGTCGTAAAGGAAACCAAGTACAGTGTAGAAAAATGCTTCAGTGAACTAAAGTCTTAAAATGCTTAACAATATCCTTGTTTGTTTAACGCAATGTCTGTAGTGTGCAGATGATGATAAATTAAATTCATTACACCCGTTCATGGGTGCCCTATACTAGGGCTGGGCAATAAAACAATATTGATAATTATCGCAGTATAATTTTCTCAATAACAAAATAACAAATGTTCAATATATCATCAATAATTATTTGACTTAATTCATTAGAATCACAAATTAGCACTTAATTTTTCTATTAAAATGTTTATTTTGTTTATTAAAAAGGGACTGAAGAAAGAGTTACTAATCATATTTTTGGAAAAAAGATTTTATCACAATTGTTTTAAATGTTCTAACTCAGATTTTTGGAGTGAGCCACTGTTTGGCATCAAGTGTTGGTCACGTTCTAACCATAAACTATAGTTTAACCACATAATTAACCATCTGGTCCTTCAACTGTCATTCAGGGGCAAAAATCAGCTTTTAAACTTGAAAGAAATAATGATGATAAATAATGATTTGTCGTGATAATTATCAATATCGAACAAAATGAAATGTTTTTATCGTGATAAAATTTTTGGCCATGTCGCCCAGCACTACCCTCTACCACAGAACAACTTTTGAAGTCAGGGGCCAACAAGTATTTCAGAGGAAAACTTCCAGAAAGTCAGACCTGCACACAACAGCAGACCATTATGACTGCTCAAAACACAGACCCACACAATGCTGAGCCAGAAGCAAAGACACTTATCATAAACTACAGGCTGCATTATCTTCTAATTCCTAATTCTTATCATTTCAAGTATCAACAATAAATATATTATAATATTGACAATTACAGTTTAGAAGGACCCCCTGAACTGTTGTTTTTGCCTCATTTGGAGGGGTCCAAGTCTTAATTAGAGTCACAGTCACCGCTGTAATTTCAACCAGTCAACCAACAGTCCAAAAACCTAAAGACGTTTCATTTAAAGCAGTTTCAAACAAGTTCAGAATTGTTGCATATAACTAGTCTGCGCTTCAGCTAGTGTAAATTAAACATGTTTCGCATTCGTGTATTTGAAAGCACGATTAATAATACTGAAATGCTGACTAGGCGTGTTCACTGATACTGTCAAAACCATCACGCACCTGCGCCTGAAACGTTAGAAGATGCAACACCGGTTATGCTGCATTCTTTCTCCCGACAGCTTGGGAAATGATAAGATATTTCAGCAGTGCAAGCATGTTTTGCTTGTTTTTGCCAAATATGGCGAGTCCATACTATTTTAATATAATTGTAAAAACAGCTGACCAGAGTGTGTTCAGATTGTGTCATATATTTAGATAGCTGTGTAAGAAAGCAGGTGGCTAACGCTAGATTTGTTAAAGTATATCTGTACTTATTATACATATCGATGCACTAGTGTTTTCCCCCCCAACAGATGACCCGACTGTCATATAATCTGAATGGTCGCAGATTTCGGTGCAAGTTAACGCTCTCACTTGCTAAGTTAAAGCTAATTGAGCTAGCTAGATTTACATGGCATATTTATGTTGATGTAGCTCTAAGTGTTAGCATTGTAGTGCAACGTTAGCTTCCACTGACTCACCGAGTGATTGACGCCCCACATGAAGACGCTCAGCACCGGGTCGCTGGCTCGAAACACCTTCACCTTCTGCTGTACGAAGTGCTTCTTTTTCGTTTTAGTCTTCGGCGCCAGGATCACCATGGGACTGGAAACGGCCCCCGAATTACCGAGGGAAGCCATGGCCACAGACTGGCTCTCCTCGTTCCTGTTTTCCGAGAGAGAGCTGGTGCAAGTGGGGACACTTCTTCTTCCTGGTGGCTACCGTTACTAAGCTAACGTTTCTTAAACCGCTCCTCGCCGGGTCTCTCGCGCCGACACAGCGACGACAACCAAAGGTCACCTGTCGAGCTGCGGTTGTGTTGTACCGACGCTGTTTTTCTAAAGCACAGTTTAACGTTTGAGCCTGCGAGATGAATCATTACTTAACTTCATCCAAGCGTACATCTTTCTAAATAATCGCTGACAGTCCACCACCGCCCCCTCGAGCCCACCTGTGTTATTGTCAACCACGTGGTCTGGGTGAGTTCGTGATTGGCAGGTGGTAGGGGCCAATAAAACCGATAGCATTGCGTCAGGTGCCCCTTAGATGGGCGGGTACATTGCTGTGATGTGGTGCGTTCCAGTTCGTGTTGACGGTCGGAATTATCAGCTCGCTCACTCCGTGACATCAGCACTGCTAATGCCAAAACTTCAGCAGATTCATCATTGACCATATTTACAGGGATGTTACATTGATGTGTTGAAAATACGGTATTTTGCTTTTATAAAACTCAAAGAAAAGAAAACAAATACTTTGTAATAAATGTTTTATTTCAAAAGGAAAAAGTCTACATTAATCTACCAGATGTCTAATTTCTGCCTGAAATGATAAATCATATTTTTGTAGTGAAACAAATGTGTACATTCTGTATTTCCACAAACCGGATGGGGCAACGCCATTTATTTTCCTGCCATGCAACAGTGGAAGTAAGTTATTAATTCACTAAAGTAGCCTATAGCCTATGTAAGTTTATTTTGAGGTACTTGTTCTTTAACTCCGCTACATTTCAGAGAGAAATGTATTCATTTAACTGCACTACATTTTCTGACATCTTTAGCTGCCGATAACTATTTAAATTTAGATTAATTACATATTCAACCTCTGCTTCCCAGCCCTTTTTGCTTGTGACCATTATAAAAAACAGTGTCTTGTCTAGGTTCCTTATCATATTTTTTCCAACAGAGCGATTTACCCCTTAAACATTTTAGATGGTTTAATTTAAAGTACTGTTCGAAGCCTAAACAGGTCAAGTTATACATTATTTTACAAAAAAGCAAACTGACAAAAGCTAGCTATCCTGAACAGTAATCATCTCACATTCTGTCAGATTTACCTGATATAAAGCAGTTTAAACTAGCTACAACTGTAAAATGCTGTTCTAATATTGATGCATCAGTATTAACAATCTAATAACATCACAATTGTATATCCTTACAGGGAATATTTTATTACACATCAAGTACTTTTACTTTGCCACTTTAACCACGTTTTGCTGATACATAATACAGAGTGATTTTCATTGTTGTATGGGTGCATTTACTTAAGTAAAGGATCTGAATACTTCTTCTACTATTGGGGCCAGGTGTGTAAAAGCAGAGGGGCCTGAGTATCATACTACTTCTACGTACTAGCCTACTACTACTTTATACCTCTATTTCACTACTTTACTAGTAGCAATACCACAGTGTACTACTGTTGACATTCTTTACTTAAGTAAAAGTAACAATTTATTTATTTTATATAAGTAAATGATCTTAAATATTCTCCCACCACTGATGGACATAATAATATTTATAACTGACAGTGTAAAATTGGTAATAATAGATATAGACAGGTGGTTAAACTTAGTAAAGTTATCTTATAGAGATAAACTCACTTTGTTGGCTCAAGCCATGCACGATTATGAAGACTGTGTCTACTTCAGCTAAAGGAACCCAGATGTGTGCAGATGTGTGACACAGCAACTTTTATACTGCGTGCCCATAGAGGTGTTTAACCTCTTGGGGGCAGTAAGATCCCAAGTCACAACATCATGCTTTGAGGTACCTACATGGACATCATACAGAGAGGCCTAAAAAAATTTTATGAACTAGTATTAGCTTTGCCATTAAAAGGGGCGACACAGCAAGGTGGCACCACTCAACTAAAGTTGTTGGCCTTACATAGCAGAGTTAAAGATATTCAGACTTATCCCTCTTAAGGGTAAAACCCTAAAAACACTGTATCGACATTTATCATTATGCAAAAGTCTGTTATCAGACCCACCCTGATATTTTTCTCCCTGCATATTCGTACAGCTGATAAAAATTATCTGTAAAATATATGTGAAACGTAAAGTAGAAGAAAGTAAGTCCAGTATATAGAGTCATTAACAATACACTAATCAGTTAACGGTTGCTGAATATCATAAAGTTGCTGTGAGTAATTCATTAGACCCTCCCTGACTAGTCAAACCTCCAGTTTGTAAGACAGGCTTGTGGTTATAAATGTATCGTATAATGCCTGGTGCACACTGGAAACCTGTCATGTCTATACATTTTATAAACGAGGGATACCAAAGACATTACAACAGAATTAACCAATATTTTATATTTTAATCTTAAGAACGCACACACCACATGACTCATTGAAGACACAGGACCACACACTTGGTGTTTACACTAAATGATTCCAGAAAGGCAGTTCCAGGGACTTGGGAAATCACAGAAACTCACTTGATCAAATGTGACTTTAGACATAAACAAACATGGAAGCAGACCGTCGTCGTCAGCTAGTTGCACTTGTGTGTGCTATGTTTGCATAAAAAAACATAACGAGAATAAAAAGGTGGATGAACTAGATGCTGAGAAGAGGGAATGGTTTATTCAGTTTATAGCATGAGCAATTACACAACATGTTGGTGATGCTTACCGGTCAGCTCGCTATCACTGGCTGTCGCAGGTTTCTGTTCGGAGGCAGACCAATTTTGAATTGTTTGATATTGAGATTCGAAATTGGACATCCTCCAATCTGGTCATCAAATTTAAGATTATGTCTATTAACTCCTCGCACTACAGGATCCAATAATCTGTTGTGACCAGCCAAGGATCAGCAACACCCCCGCAATTTTCGGGAGGGGCAAAGCGGACCTCAAATCAGCCCAGTTATCCTCTAGTGTGGGGCCAGCATAAGCTCAGAAAACTATTTTCTCTTTACAACTGATTCCACAGCTCACATAGGACTAACATGAATTTTATGAGTAAAATCAGTAGAGTGCCCCTTTAATGCTGCAAAGGCAGACCTTTATCTATTGAGTCATTTGATTTAGTGTTCAAATAAGAAATACTGTTCACTGCAGCTTTAATGATATCCAGCACGTGTAAGCAATATTGCTAGCAAGTCTACATACTCTACTTACCTTACTCTACTTTATAGTTCACATTCATATTATAAATGATTTCACTCATTCATCTCTCTGGTTAAAAACTTCAAGTCTGTTTCAATGTTGCGCCTGTAACCACACCCAACATTGATGTTGTGGCGTCCGGGAGTACACTTTTACATCACTGCAGCAAGATGAGAAGTTAAACCACTGGTGGTCACCAAAAACAAGATTTTCAGGTGGTGTTAATTTTTTCCTTTTTTCTGTTTGCCAGCTTTCCATTTGAATGTCTGGAAGTATTATTTAATTCCTAATTGAAGTTTTGCTGATGCATTTGAAATATCATTTTTCCAATATGCTGTGAACGCAGCACTGTTGCCAGTACATTTCCCTATGTGAGAAGCTCTTTTTACACAAAAGCTTGTTCCATGGTTTGTTTCTTTTAATGTGTCAACCTGTCCATGGTAAATGTGCCTTTTGGCTTAATCTGAAACATTTACATCATATTGATCTTTATTAAAATGTGTCACCCCCATTAGATAAATTAATAAAAACCAGATGAGTGCATGATCTTTGGGCTCGACTTTCTCCAGCCGTTCACTTGGTGCCTGAGAATAAGTAAAGCATGTGTTATAAAATACATATGAAAGTAATTAACATTTAATCTGCTTTAACATCTGTGCATTTTCTAAACTTTGACACAGAGAAGTGAGTCTCTCCGACCTATCATGCATGCGAGACTACTGGTTTAAACCTTAATTTTTAATTATAAATGTGCTGTTCTTATCCAGTTCACATTTATTTAGTGGTTTAGTGTTAGTAGGTGGATATATTCTTACTTGACAGACAATGTCACTTGCTCTACAAAGGCTCATGCTTTCTTCATTTTCTGCAAGGCCTTCATTTCCTATCACGCATGGACAAATGGGGTATTCTATGCTGTTACCTTGGAAACAGGCATGTATTGGGTCCCTGTGTTGCGAAGCAGGAGAATATCATCCTTTATGTGCCTAGTAATGGCAGAAAAGCAGCATGACTCTAATGTGCTCTAATGTGTAATTTCTGTTTCGCTGCTGGAGACTGCAGAGGGAGTTCTCACAGGCACAGCAACACTGGATACAAGCATAAAGCTTTAAACCAAGGCTTTCTGACTCAGTAGTACTCACTAATGTGGTCTTACGCTGGTGATTATTCAGAGAAACTCTCAGCACAAGGCTTCAAGAGTGACTGTGAAGAAGTCACTGTATTTGTTAATGGGTTAGAAACCTTTATGAATTGCATCAGTGCTTATCCTTTAAAAATCTTCCCACAGCCGATTTAGTAGCACACTTCATCTTGGTTGTCACAGTCCTGGCAAAACGATTGAGCATGCCTCTTCTTATAGGCTAAATCTTTACGATTTGTTCCAGATGACTCTCTTTCGTCTACGCTCCATAATTAGCAACTTGTGAAAAAGCTAAAGGAGGATTTAGGTTTTTATTTTTGAAACAAAGCCTGCATCTCCTGGAGACATGGACAGAAAATGCAGACCCTTTTATATCCTAACAGCCGTTGTTTTTGCTGCTGACTGGGGCTCATCCCAATGTTCCCGGCATAGATGTCTTGATATAAACTAACATTGTAAGATATTAGTATGGGCTATCTTCACGGTTCCAATTGAAAAATAATAAAGGGAGATGGACGTTTCAAATACAGTTTGAATGGTAAAAATATGTTCAGCCACTGTGGAGATAGCAATGTCTAAAGTTAAGAAAACTGTTTGACAGCAAATTTCAGGTTTCAAGCAGTAGGCTTTAATATCAGCTGTAGGTGGGTGATTTCAACATATTGACCGTGTTTTGTCTCCCCTAGCTGCTGATGTTTTAGAACATTTAGTTGGATTCTTGACATGTTAGTCTCATTAAGTTATTGTTTTAGATTGGTCTCATGTATTAGCCACACTTGCAACGTGGGTCCTTGGATAGCAATGACAGTCGCTTTGTCGACCCACATCTTTGGTCCAGACTGAAATATCCCGAAAATTATGAGATGCATTGCTTTGAGAGCAACAGTGGATTGGCACCAAACCCTACACCCACCTATCACAAAAGCTGCAAATGCATTTTATAAAAAGAACACCAAACAGCCATTGTTATATTAATATATGTTTAATTCTTCTCCATTTTTATTATCATTATGTTTTATTTTCATATTTGCAAATCTTACAGGTCCTATGTGCATGGACCTATCATCACGGCACACACATTGGCACAACAAGATTGTTCAGAAATAGATAAATTCTAATCACACTTTAATAGCACACAATTTCATGACTTTTGCAAGGACAAGGAAAGACATACTATAACAATAACAAATTTGAGCTTTTTTTTTCCTCTATTGAAATCAGAATTTGTATTATGATGTGCCAACATAAAACATAATAGTAACATGGACATTCTCAATTCTCAAATAAACAAAGCATAAATAAAAAAGGAAATTAAAAACATGAGATATAACCATAAAGATGTGCAGCAGTTGAATAGAGCTCTGATGAATGTGATGAGTTTTGCCATAAAGGTGCCTTTAAAGCACAACACTTCCCCTAACATGAAATAAAATAATCTCTGTCTTTAAATAAGAAACTGCTGACAATATAAAAATACATGGCATTGTACTGTAGTTCATTAAATAAACCAACAATTCATATATAAAATATTATATTGACGTGTATAAAAATATGCCTTACAACTTTTTGAAAAGGGTAACAGCCGTAAGCTATTTGTCTGCCACTTCAGAACACACAGTCGACCACAAAAATTCCAACATATGTACAAACAATCAACTAATAAGCAGTCAGAACGCCATTTTGACAAATAAAATGAACAGAAGCATCCAAGATCATATTCCTATGACTATTTTTTCTGACTTGACACCATATATAAGATACTGTAAGATTCAAGCAGTACTTTATGGAAATACAGACTCAAAAATAAATTAATAGAAAAGAAATATTCTGTCAATTAGGTATTTTGATATCAGTGTATCTTTGGAGAGAGGGAGAGAGGACGGTGAGGGAGACACATTTTTTCAAACATTTGTGTCACGTCACCTGCGTAACAGTATTTCAGCCCACTGAGATCAGAACAAACACAGGCAGTGTCAGCTATCCTAAAGTAAAAAGTAAAATAAAATTCTACCAGAAAGCCAGGACAAGAGCCAGGGAATATAGAGATCATTCGGAGTATTACCGCTTGGATCACTGAGGCAGTTCACGGAGCATTAATGTGAGCATGCAGCGTGTCACCAGACGACGCAGACAACGTTGCTGCAACTGTTGAACATTCAGGCAGATGTTATTGTTGCTGCTGCTGGACTGTGAGAGTGTGTGTGTCTTGCTTAAAGCGGACAACGTTAACTGGTGTGTATTTTCCATAGGAAGTGGTTTATCCCTGCTACCTCCTGTCCAGGCAGTGTTTAGCACATGCTAAAGCCACCCCCCCTCTCCCTGTGCTCCTCCTCCTCCTCCACCACCTCCTCCTCCTCCAACTTCTCCTCTTCCTCCAGGCTCAAAGCAATAGGACAGACTCATCCCTCACTCCCCATCGCATGGTAAAGTGCCATCTTCGCTGGCACGTGAGGGCACGGGCGTGCCGAGCTCATCCACGCACCAGCAGTGGCCACGCTGCATGCCCTTGGAGGAGCGGCACTGTGTGAGATTAAAAGACAGAGAGGGAGATTTTGAAAGGGAAGGAGGGCGGAGATTTAGTGGGAGAGTGGTGGAAAGGTAGTGAGAGAGAAAGAGAGAAAATGATATGTCATCATAGCGCAGTACTGATTCTCTGAGCTCACAGCTGAGAGGCTCAGAGAGAGGAGCCTCTGTGGTCACAGACAAATCTCTGGATGCACCGAACAGAAAGCTGCAGTGGAGAGCAGCTCTCACACTCTCAGAAATACATACAGGAACACCAAGTCAGTGCAGCAAAGACACATTTTCACATCGTATAACAGCAAATAAAGTTCCAGTAATATGTTTCATGATGTTTCAGGAGAAACCCTACCTGCTTTTTCCTGTAGAAGCCGCGAGTGTCACAGTTGGGTATATAGATATCGCGGTCAGACTGGAAGATTGTCAGCTCTAGACCCCTCAGGTAACTATTGAGCAGCTTGCGGCATGGTGCCTGAAAACAGCAATGCAGAGTGTGACTTCAAACATCACTAGAGGCAAATATACCGGTCCTGTCTTCATCTATAGAGTGGCAAGCTGCTATCTCTCCTCAGGTGACTGTGTTGTAGGAAATCTTCTTTGATCACAACACATATCAATGTGAATCACTAAGAATTAGCTACAGTGATGCAGCATAAGAGCCAGAAAAAGAGATGATGTATATTTATATATATCAGATGTCACATATTGTAAAACATTATATAATCATATTGTTACACAATGGTTTGGCTTTTCAGGTCACTGAATGATTTGAAGTGACTGTGCGTTTTTGTGAAATTAAACTGTGTCATCTTGATCAGCTATGTGACTATTGTTGTAACCATGATAACATACATATTAGTTCAAATGCTGCAGATCATCCGGCTCGCAAAGTGAAAAATCTGTGGCGGCAGCGGCCGACTTGAAACTTTCCTGATTCACATCATGCTCAATTAGTTCTGCCGCATAGCAGCACACACATCATGCACCATAATGCATGGCTTCAGGGCACTGTGTGTACATGCCACTGCAACACCCCAAACAGCATAGGATCTATGGTAATAACTCTCTAAAATTCAATGCAGCTCGACATACGACCCTATCCACGACACATGATGTGTATTAACAATATCTTATATAAAATGCTTTATATATCTCAGAATATTGATCATTTAGGTGATGATCCATTAGCTTCAATCAACGGTCAATTCAATTCAACTGTAAAATAAGATCATGAACTTACTCTTTCAATGTCACCACTGTGTGAGGGATGAGGACCTGAGAGGAAATGACACACTGGCATGAGAATGTGACATTAAACCATCGTAGCCGTTAACATCAAACCACATCCAATGTCACATTTTACAGTATATGCTGCATTAATAATATTTCAACTTTGGTATCTATGTTTCTATATTTTTGCTCGAGACATTATTAAGCAGTCTGTCAGATGAGATCTATCTGGGTTGGTCATTCAATGAGAGACCTAATTTCCATCAGTATATTTCCTTTCCATATAGTTAATCGCAGTATCTCAGTTTGAACAGTAGATGGAGATCACTGCAATAAAAAGCAGCTTGATCAGAATCTAGGTGACACTGTGACAGTTTCACATGCATTCGAAATTCTCTACAGAGAGACTGACTTGTAGGACAGATCATTGTCATGCACCTGTCATTGAAATGTAAGAAATACACAACACTGTACAAGTTATATAAATGCAGGGATATGCATATTCACTTATACACTGTTGCAACACCCCAGGACTAAATAAAGGGTCCCTGTTTTTTGTGAACTGCCATCGTTTCTGATTAACAAGTCAAAGTCCTTTACAATAAGATTGTAATGACAAATGACATTTTTTTATCAGTGACTCCAGAGGCACTGCTGAGCAGTACTGGATGCCAGAGGTTTGCAAATTCATCTATGGTGCACAAAATGCATCCAGGCTTAAATGTCACACACTAATTGGCCTTTCTTTTTTGTTGGTGAGTGACACAGCATCACATGCTATTTCACAGCAATACAGGGGACACACTGTAAGTACAACTGCTGATGGCCAGCCTACCTGCAGTGTCCATGCATGTGTCTGTGTGCATTTGTAGGAGCATGCATGCATGTGTGCATATGTGATTTCATGCATGTGTGTGTGTATATACATTATCTTACCTGTGGGGTGGGGCCTCTCAGTGGGACTAGTCCTGCTGTGCTTGGCGCAAATGCCCCTTCCCTGCAACAGAGCCTGGAGGGGGCTGTGCTCCCTTGCTGGGGGAACACAGCGGAGCCCCTTGGCACAGCTCAGGGTGTACACACCACAGGGCTCTCCCTGGGCCAACACTGACGTGCTGCCAGCAACATTATGGTCCCTGGGGGGCCGACCTGCCCCCAGTGGATCCCTGCAGGAGGGACAGACCTTGAAGGGGCCCAAACGGTTTGCCCCGGTCCATGATCCGCACTGTGCAATCAGCAACAAAACAACGGTTGTTAAGTTAGAAAGAATAGGCATTTTCTGTCCGGGTCTCAAGTTGTCCTCTCTGTCACTTTCTGTCAGTTAAATGTGGCTGATGCTATTTCTGGATGTATATTTTCCCTTCTCTCTCCCTTTCTCTCCCCTTTCCTCAGTCTTCTTCCCGTTTCTATACAGTAGCTTTCCTTGGTGCTTTGCCGGGTGAGTCCCCTGCAGTGCCAGAGGAGACAAATGGAGATCGAGAGAGACACAGCAAAGCACCAGCTTTTAAAGATCTGAAAGGCGGTGATAGAGGGTGAGTGAGTGAGTGAGGGAGAGAGAGAGGGAGAGGGAGAGAGCACAGTTATGACACCTTCAGGGGCTGGGACTCAGAGAGAGGGAGAGAGAGAGGGAGGTGGCAGGGAGGGAGAGAGCAAGTGGGGGGTGGATTATGTTCCTTTCAGAAATTATCAAAATCTCCCCACCCTTTCCTGTTATATACCAACACATGCATCTAGCCCTTCTTCTTATACTTGTGCTCAACATTACAAATGCATAAAGTGTAGTACTCATGTTCAGACATTTGCACTTTCTGGAACATTTGCCATGGTAACAAATACAAATGTATATGTGCATCCATCAGTCTCGCCACTGCAATGCCATTTGCAACAATAAACGCACAGTTATGTGATTTCTCCTGCTTGTATTCTGTTTGAGGTTATGTACATAAATTAGTTCTACACCAAAAATACTCTTTTTTTTTAAATTTTAGAAACGCGCAGCACACATCAACATTTAGAGAATGTTTAGGGAATGAGCTACATGCAAAATAAATCAAACATTAAAGAAATGGTTAACATAGTGATGTGAGATTTCTAGCACACACTAACTAAAACTGGGCATCAGCATAATCAAATGACTGCTGAGTCAGATATGTAATGCATTCCCTCTACAAGGTTAACCCAGTCTTTAATAAGAAACTTCTTAATCACATTTCTGCAGCTAAAAGATAATAAGTGACTTCATGGGCCAAATCACATGTTGAAGTATGAGGGCAGTGATGGCAGTTGTTCACCAGTTGTTTGAAATGGAAGTGTAATCATCTGGATAATTAGGAGGAGGGGGGAGGACTCACTTTTGCAGGAATGCACATCGACCAGCCTGAGCCAAACTGCTAATAATGTAATCCATCGCTCCACTCAGCCAGTTAGGATTTTCCATCTTCAAAAGATCACCAACACTTGTTCCTGCCATTCCTGACACGATAAAACTGTCACGTCTGAAAGGTATTCTGGTCAATGAATACAGGTTATTTGGTGTAAATAATTGATGTTGTTATACTAAAATATACAAAGCATAATTCTTTCACTTTTCACTTTGCAACTCCTGCAGCTAAAATACTTCAGTGGCCTGTAAAGTATTCTCAAACCTCTGATTCTGAGTAGTTTATAAAGTCTTTACTTTTATGTAAGCCTTTTTGTGATTTGATAAAAAAAAGTACTTTTACCTGAATAATTTGTCTTATATTGTAACCACAGTAAAAAAATTAAGGGATCAGCTATTCTGTTTGAGCAAAGTATTTCAATTATTGTTCTATTTTTGCCACAGAGTAACAATGCTCTACTATCACACGTAGCAGATTATGGTACTGCAAGAATATGTATGCACATACAGGATGCATAAACAAAGAAATTGAAAGCAATGTCAAGATGTGCACATGAAGATCGTCGGTAGAGGTTGGTGATAGTGCAGAGTGTTGAGGAATTCCTCTCTTATCTAGAGTACCACTGTCTCCTTTGTTATCTGACAATGCCTTGCTGCCTTGGCTGCTCTGTGGACAGACGCAACATGATACTAAAAAAAACCCAAATGAGAATTTCACATAGCATAGACAGAATTTGGATATTAATTCAACAACGCTGACTTGTAGTTCTTTCTCGTTATCTTTAACACAAGCTTGTGTGCAGGACATTTACGCACACACTAAATGTGCCGTGTGCAGTTTATCTGGCACTGCGTAATTTGCTCCTGCAGGAGTTGTGCAGACATGGCAGAGGCATTGACATCCCCACTGGCCTGTAGTGTTGGAATTCAGGGCAACATGACCCTAAAAAATACTTCAACCATCAGCAGCCAGTTGTTTTGATTAATCTTGGCATAGAGGGCAGAAATCACCTGCCGTCTTGTGTTCCCATCAGCTCACAAGCTACAGCGTTAGTCTGTTTCCACATATCAGGAGAATGTTCCAAAACACACGCCAGACAACGGGAGCTCTCTTTTCCACACTGACCTCGGTTGCTCATTTTTCCTCCTCCAGCCACAGCTTTTTCCTCCTCTCTGCCTACCCAGCTCAGGCCCACACAAACCCTGTGGTGGGACGCTGCTCAGCCCTGTTGAGTAGTGTGCCCCTGACCTTCTGTTAAGCTTCACACCTAACTTCTTCCAAGATTTTGGTGATGATATTTCAGTTTAGGGTGACACTATCAACATAAGGCAGACTGTGTTGCTACTCACCAGACCTAGTGAAACAAGATGGGTCCATAAAGTGGCTTGTGGTTTTTCTTCATAGTGAGATCCAGCTAATACTTTCCTCATTTTATTAAATGTGGGTAAATGTGGCATATTGGGCCAAAAATCAAAGTAGGACACACACACATGATCTGAGAGATATGATTGGTTGCGTGCTTGTCACCATTTCTCAAAACTCGATACGATTGGCTACTTCAGTAACGAGGGTGTGATGTCACTGGAAAGCGCCGAACACTACTTTCCAAAGTTTTAATTGGAGCTATGGACAGCTGATGGACAAAAGTGAGTTTCTGTCTTAGTGGCCGCATAGATAACAGGTAAGCGATTGACTAATCGATAATGACACCTATAACACATCGTTGTTCTGCTCTCAACTGTCGGGAACAGCCTCTCTTCATCCTCTTGCTAAGCACCGAACCTCACCTTCAAGCGAAGAAGCTATCATATTAGCCGCTAATGAAGCTAGCCCCTGTTTAGCTTTGCGACTATACATTAACCCCTCGTCGCCAACTGACTACTATTTTAAAGCGTTATTTGTTGAACACTAACGCTACCATTTACAGTTAAAACGGCAGCAGTTAAATGCCTGTACATTCAAGCTATCTTAGCTTAAATTAGCTCTGTCGTTAGCTCTGTGGCTGGTTGTGAGATGCTAGCTGGCAAACCTTGACAGCGTTACATGTAAACATTGGCACGCCCACTTTCCTTTCGCTGCGGCAGCTTCACATTTTCTCTTTAAATGTTATTAAATGTTGGACCGTTTTATTCTTACAACCATTCGGGTGAAAAATATCTAATTGGGCGTCTGAAGGAGGAAAAAAAATGGTACACGATGTGGAAGTTTGACGTGTTTGCTGCGTTATAATTATTATGACGTCACCAAACGTCACTGAACGACACCCCGAGCAACCGAAAACAATCAATGCATCTATTGATGATGGCAGCTACATCTGTGTGTGTGTGTGTGTGTGTGTGTGTGTAAGAGAGGGAGAGAGAGAACTGAGAACAACCAGTGGAAACTCAGACTAATATAGAAATAAATCATAGTTGTTTGTATAAAATGACTGTGATATCATCACTAACATTATAATTAATTTATATGTGTATATATATAATTTATTATTATTAACATTGTTATTTTGATAATTGTTCCTCGGCTGGAGAATATGTTGCTGCATGTCAAAAAGCAATACATATTTTCAATGTAAGATATATTTTGTTTTTATTGTTTATATGTGACTTTCTTTCATCCCCTCATCGCCTTGTCACAACATGGGTGTTATATAATTACGCAGAACTGATCAGTTCATTATCAAACCATGTATGAATGACAAATGAGACTTGTGGTGATGTACAAAAGCTCAGTTAACCTTTCAAGATAGAAATTCTTAAAGCTCATAATGCACTGTATAACATAGAGGGAAAGTGTGAAAATGAGGGTCCAGGTTTGTGGGGGAGAAACAACATAGTACAGTATAAGCTTATAGCCGTAAGTGGGCTTTGGCAAATGGCTCAGGAACATGCATTAAAAAAATTGTATTAACCTCCTAGAGGTAGTAATACCAACAGAATATGTTTATCAGTTTTGTACCAGATTCATTGAAATATGAACTTGCACATAATTATTCAGACTTAAGCCTTTAAAATAATGTATCTAGAGCATAAATAATTGATTAGTCAAGCAAAATGCCAAATGTTCCCTAGTTCTAGCTTCTTAGTTGTGAGGATATGCTTCATTTCTTTGCCATATGTGATAGTGAACTGAATATAATACGGGTTTGGACTGTTGGATGAACAAAGTATGCATTTGATGATGTCACCTCGGGCTTTAGGATACAGTGATGGACATTTTCAACAATTAATCCCTTTAATTGAAAAAGTAATAGGCTAGTTAGTTACAGTCCTAAATGTATCAGTAATTTGCTTTACCAAAGCCAATTTTGAAAATGTAGTAAACAAATATATTCATATTAGAAGTTCCAACAGACACAAATGCTTACCAGCCACTTTATTAGGTACACCTTGCTAGTACAAGGTTGGGCCCCCTTTTGCCTTCAGATTTGCCTTAATTGTTTGTGGCAAACTTTCAACAAGGTGTTGGAAACATTCCTCAGAGACTTTGGTCCATGATAGCATCATGCAGTTGCTGCAGATTTGTCGGCTGCACACAGCTGCTTTAAGGTTCGACATGTTGTGCGTTCAGAGATGGTAGTCTTTATACCTTGGTTGTAACGAGTGGTTATTTGAGTTACTGTTTCTCTTTCTGTCATCTTTAACCAGTCTGCCCATTCTCTTCTGACCTCTGACATCAACATGCATTCCCGCCGTTGTTGTTTTTGTTTACTTTATACACGGTTTGTTTTGCCCTATGTAGTTTGTAAATGTAGATGTGTTTTTGTAAATTTGGGTCACCAGATTTCTCTTTTGGGTCTTGAGCTGAAAAAGTTTAGGAAACGGTCATCTAAAATATGATTACACATTGCCATAGTCTGCATGTCTCTTGCACTTAAAGGCACTGGTACCATGAAGCCAGCATCTTCAACTGAAGTGAGCTGGGAACTTGACTACAAGAGCAGATGGTATCCAACTGTCTATGAAAAACAGCAACTCTTCTGTAGTCCACTGTTTCGGTGGTTTTCTCCTGTCCCTGTCCTGTCCACTTATTTAGTTTTTGTCAAAAGCTAAAAGGGGCGGGGCCTGCTTTCGTTGTTTGATGAACTGATAAAGAAGAATATTATGATTGAGGGCAAACGTCTTTTGTAGATTAGCTATAATAAGAACCGAATGAGTTTTCCTTTTTGTATCAAGCAGCAAAAAGTTGAGGCTTTTGACTTGCTTGACATTGCACGTCCTGTGATGTTACTGTTGGGCACGGGCACTTTGCGAGGACAATGCTGAAACGATATTTTGTGCAGCCTTAGTTGGTACATATTATTAGTGCCAGCTCAGCAAACATTGCACAGCTTGCTAAACTTATGGTACTGTGGAGATTTTTAAAACTGTTCCATTTTCTCCCTTCAGATGGATGACATCAACGTACTACAACACAGATGTCTCCTGAATTTGAGGCGTCGAATCAGAGATATTGGGGATGGGCGCCCAGCACAGGAACGATATATGAGATTGCAGAAGGATGGAGACAGACTCAGGTCAGCCTGTTCTTCAGTTTTCCTGAATGGGGATTGAAATGACTTGATTGTGTTGACTGGCAAAATTTGTGTGCTATAGTGGGTTTATTACATATTTTAAGATATTTTCTTTGTTGTGTTGGTTTCTTATTTTGTAATCATTCTTATTTAGATACTGATATTGGATATCAGCTCAATACTTACTCAAATAAGTAACTTCAGTTCAGTTATGTGCGTACTACTCAATGAGTCAGCAGTGCACTGGTAGACCCGAACATTTTGAGAGCAAACATACATTTTGTTTTACAAAGTTAGGAAGCCTGATGTTGCCTTACACATAAAATAATGACTCCCAGTCTCTTCCTCACAGTGAAGAAAAGCTTATTAATTTTACACTTCTGTCAGATCAATACTCTGCATTGGCCGACACCCAAAGCCCTGGTATTAGTATCCGTATCGGGACTGAAAAGTCAGTTTGGAGTATCCCTATTTTTATGGCACACATGTCTTTATTCTAGTATTATTATTCTAATATTTAAAAAAATAAACTATTGCTGACTCACTGTATGCTAGGAGTAGGGATACACAGGCGCTCTCTTTTTTTCCTAAGTTAAAAACATCTGATTTCCGACATTAGATCCACTTAACAAGGTCGGTGTCTGCTCTGATACAATATGAGGTATCTGACCAGTACATTCCTAGCTAGGATTTCTGGCCTATTAAAATAACGTACTAGCTGTGTTGTATGTTGATTTATAATTTGTCATCTGTTTTCTATAAAAAAAATGTAATGTTTGTATTTGGGGAAAGGTTTGGGGGGGTTATATAACTGACTCACAACAGCCGTAGAAGATAGAAGACAGAAAGCTTGAGGGGCATAACATGTTGTGTCTGCGTTTGTTTTGCCTTCCACATTAATAAACCCAAACAGATCCATTTCTTTCCTCAGAACCTCTAAATTTGAAAATAATAATAATACATTTTAAATCGTGGCCTGTCTAAAGGTCAGCATATCATGAAAGGCACAGTAGTTTCCCAAACATATATGCTATCCCTCCTGGAAAAGAAGCTTTGGTAATTAGTTTAGTTTGGATAACAGTTTTTTGTTTGGCTGCAAACCCTGGCATGTCGTTTTGTTCTATATTAATAACTCGAGGAAGGGATTTCTTCTTATTCAGAAGATGTTTGAATTTGATTCAGCTCCTTAGTGCTATGTAAAACATTCAACACATTTCCCTTTTGCTGATGGAAAGCTTCAGAAGCTCCAGTGATTCTTCAGATTCTCTGTGTGTAACATCTCTTCCCTTGTTATATAAAGCTGGTAGACATCATGTTGTATTAAACAGTAACACCCAATAATCATGTGCATGTAATTAGATATATGTCACTCTAATCATCTGGCTAAACAGCTGTTCTGAATCAGCTTTCATTGTCTCATAATTGGTAATAATTGGTACATATTTATGTCTCAATTCTGTTGCACATGTTGGTGCATGTGATTCTACTGATGGTGTCTTGGCAGCCTTTAAATCAAAAGATGAGGTTGCTCTTTGAGATGTGTGTCTGATTGTGCATACAGCAGTCTGACCTATTAGAAGTCACCTATTGTTAACCTGTAATTTCTTCTCTTTAGTTACCAAGGGAACTCTGAGGAGGTGGGTTGCTATGTGGCTGGCCATCCTTTATCAAAGGGAAATTGCTACTTTGAGGTAAGCAATTGATAGTGATACTGTAAGTCGGCATCTGATGTTGTTATTGTGACTGAGTTGCAAGAACTGAATGTAATCGCCACCAACTGCTACCTCTAACTGTTGCTGTCCCCCACTTTCTGTTTATCTACTTTTTTTTTTAAAGATGGTAATCATTAGAAAATAAGTAGGCTGTTGTTCCTTTGCACAATTATTCATTCTGAAATGTTAGGGGGGGTTATTCAGAATATGATTTACCACATACCATCGTCCTCGTGTGTGCCCAAGATTGCTTTACCATCCAGCCAGCAATTTTATCCCCTGGAATCCCCTTGCTGACAATTTTCTCAACTTCATATTAAATTGCAGAGACTGTAGAGTGCCCCCCTACAGTCCTAGTTCACCAGTGCAAAACCACTACCTCAAAAATGTCCTAGCTGCATTGGAATGAGGGGATAGGGTGTGGGTTAGGTGGTATCTTTGAGCACAGAGATTAGTCTAATACTGTGTTTTTCAGCAGGCAGACTGGCAGCAGGCTTTTTAAAAAACAAATCTGAGATGCCATGCCTTTTGTAATAGTTCTCATACATACAGAAAAATATGAGCGAAAAGTAGTTTGGAGATTTAGCGCAGGAAAGTTGCAGGAGTTCAGTAATAAATAAGGTGCAGAGGGCTGCAGTGTGTTATTTATGAGCCAGCTTGGTTGTGGATGGTGCACGTCAGAGCAGACCTTGTGACGTGTGGTTTAGAGACAGCAGGTGAGGCAGCCATAGCCCCATGTCTGGGTTTAAGGCTTCAGGAGGAAACGTTAGGCTATACATTATCCTGTAAACTTGCGTCATTCTGTTGAGCTGCAAATAGAGCCAGACAGGACCATGCCGCATCAAGAGTCCCGTAGCCATAGCAAGCTCTCATGTCAATGATTTACTTCTTCCACTATTCTTTTCAATTTTTTTTCTTTTTGAGATGAGACGCACATTTTTGGACATATGTTGAAACATTTCAGATCTGCTTCACTAAGATTTAAAACAGGCTGACAATGTGCGTTGACATTATTTATCATGGCTGTGAGGTGTCCCAGATTTGTGCCAGATGTGACATTTCTTTTAAATCTGACGTCCCATCTGACCTCGGTATCCCTCTTGTTCCTCCCCAGCGAGAAAGTCTTAAAGATAAAACTGTTTATATTTCAATTCTGACTAACATTTGAAGCCTGTTGGATCTCTCTGACAACAAATTAACTAAGTGGATTTTAGTGCAGTCATTACCCAAAGTTATATGGTACATTATTCTCCACTCTGTGACGCACGCGCTGTCAGTTTCCCAGATATCTTGAAAACTTGGGAACGTTTATCCTCATAAAGGTCAGGCCTCTGTCGACGTATGCGTCACCGCTGTCCTCGTGTTTCTCCTCGTTCTGCTTTCACAAGGAATCCATTTCACCTCTGTCGTTGCTGCTGCTGCACTTTCTCCAGTTTTCGTCATCTGTCTTCCTCAAGCCCGCCTGAACATCTGCAGCGTTCCACTTGTTTTAATAGATTTATTCCAAAAATTCATATCAACATAACTTAACGGCACATCAGTGAGCACATTCCTGCTCTTTCCTAATCTCACATGTCATCTCGCTTGTTTTTGTAACTTTTATTTCACATAGACACAAATGCAGGTGTTTAGAGTAGTATCCGTAAAGTGCCAGACAGGAGAGGAATCAGGCCTGGAATTTTTAATAAGGGAAACTCAAGAAGTTTGATTTCAGATGTGCTAATAGCCATCATGCAGGAGCAGTGATTTGGGGGTCTGGGCTGAAGAGGGAGGTAGAGAATGAGCGAGGCAGATAAATGGGGAAGTGGAAAAAAGACATGCAAGGAATGGGGAAGAGGAAGAAAGGGTGTGAGAAAGGTCACTGTCAAAGGTAGGCAACAAATACAGACTCACACCGGATGGGGCTATTGTCCTGTGCTTTCCTGCAATACCTTTCGCCTATTTCTGCTTGCTAGTGTGTGTGTGTGTGTGTGTGTGTGTTATTTTGCTTTGATTGGGCTTAGCTAGCAGGCTGTTAAACTGTTACGTCTGATGGGAGGATGGGGATAGGTACGTGCCGATGTAACATTTTCACGCTACGATCATCACAGTAAACAGTATTATAACAGTAATCACCAAGCTTTTCTTGAATACAGCTATTAGTGCTAAATATAATACAATTATTCCACACTGTGAGAGTGTTGCTTTTAATTAAACCTGACAAACTGAACAGTAAACTGTATATTACTGCTTTTGTGGACATCAAATAAGATTTGGCGGTATATCGAGTTTGTAAGACATATCAGTGTATTTTTTTCAAACGAAATATGGGATGAGATAATATCATTTATACATTTATGGTTTGATGTTGGGTTAAATGATCTGTTTCTTCCATAAAGCTGTGCCATTGTTTCCTCCTGTCTCTGAATATTTTCAAATATTCAATAAAGTGCGACATAGCAGTCGGCCATATCATCATATGCGAGGTGTCACTGTTGAGAGGTGAAAAATACGGGTCACTTTTAATGTTTTGTTGTGTTACGTAAACAGGGACTTTATATTTATTTTCTGTGGCAACTCACAGCCTCTCAGTAACTGTTATACCGCAACCTGAGCTTGTCTACACACTTCATGGCTGATTAAAGTAACGTAACTACCCCTTCGTACACCGGGAAAGACCAGCTTTCACAACAAAACTGCTAGACTCTGTCATGCTCACAGTTTACCCACAAGGGCGCCTTCCTTAAAGGGGAAAGCTCGGCAGGTAACACACAGGTGCAGTTAGGCTGTGGGTGTGCTAATATTGTAGTAGTTTTTATAGGCCGTGTTGCTCACCTCTAACATCAAATGCACTAAAATCAACAAAGAAAAAGCAGGTTAGTTGTTTCAAACTCAAGGCAGTTGGGTTAAAATTACTTTAAATACAGTACATGGGTTGTAGGCACCATTCATATTTGTCTGCATCTTAAGATTTCATGGCTGTATTAATAGTTAAAAGGTAAAATGTAAGAACATAAAAACAATGGACTCGGGTGTCTTGTGTGTCGGTCACGGTTCCCTCTGAAAATGGTGTTAATCACGGTAATAAGAGTAAAAGATATTGTTGGTGGTGTAGTTACGGTCAGAATGTAGTAACACCAGTCAGTCAGACTAGCTAGTTGGTTCTGTAGCTGTTTTTAAAATGTGTGTGTGTGTGTGTGTGTGTAGGTGACAATAGTGGACACAGGAGTGAGGGGGACCATAGCTGTGGGCCTGGTGCCTAAATTCTACAGGCTGGACCACCAGCCTGGCTGGCTGCCATACTCTGTAGCTTACCACGCTGACAACGGCAAGTAAGTCAAACCACAGTCATCTATACTGTACAGTCCAGCCCTGGTTTCTTGCATGGTTTAGAAAATGGATTGTGGCCTGTTGATGCTGTGTCCACACATAACTGAAACAGTAAGTCCCTGTACTTTACAACAACGATCAACTTTTCTTTATGCTCATGTTGAGAATATTTTGCACATATTTGTCAACATTGTATTATAGTATTATTGTAATTTTTGGATACTTATATTTGATCCTTACTCCTTACTTTTTCTATATTTCTATTTCTATGTGTGTTCATGTGTAATGTAAGCACCAATTTATAGTAAGGCAAATTCTGTGAATGTGAAAAATGTACCTGTCAGTTAACCTGATTCAAAATGGCTTTGAAACTTTGACACCTAATTATTGTTTGTAAGGTGTCAACAAACAATCATTTTCATTGATATTTCTTTTGTTGAGATCTCTCTCTTTCTCTCTCTCTCTCTCTAATAGATATATAGAGATATAGGTATATTTAATTTTCATTGTCATTTGTTGTAGTTGAAAATATAAAAAAAGTAAATCACAATTATCTTAGAGCTCAAGTTTACAGCTTAAAATATCTTGTTTTGTTTGGCCAATACTCAAAAACCCAAAGAAAGTAACAAATCCTTATAATTGCAGAGCTGGAACCTGAGAGTGTTTAGCATGTTTGCTCCATAAATGATATATTACTGGTATTGGAAAACTTTAAGGTTCATCAAATGTGATTTTTGAGTTACTTATGTTTCAGCAGCAACTTGTTAGCATTTATGGTCTAAATATTTGTATCTCTTCATTCTTCCTAGGTTATACAATGGCAACCCTGTGGGACAGCAGTTTGGACCAAAGTGTGCTCGTGGTGACCGCATTGGCTGTGGAATACACTCAGAAAATATTGAAGCAGGCTTTACAGCAGTATTTTTTACCAAAAATGGCAAAGAGGTAGGTGTTTTTAATCTGAATGATGTACAGTGCTTTATTTTAACTTTCTCTGTTTAAACAGTATTATTCACCCATTGTTTCCTTATATCCCTTTGTCTCCTATGCAGGTTGGTTCAGTGGAGGTTCCCGTCTCGGCAGAGGGGCTGTTCCCCGCTGTGGGAATGCACTCAATGGGGGAGGAGGTGAAGGTTGATCTGCAGGCTGAGTGGTTCCTGGAAGAAGATGATAGTATGATGATGGTGGACAGTCATGAAGATGACTGGGGACGGCTTTACGATGTCAGAGTAAGCGGCACGGTAAGAAGTAGAAAAAGTCCCTATTTTTACTCGCACTTGAGTAATATTCAAAATGTTCTGTGCAATGTCTACTCTAGCTTAGGACAAAGATTGCTAGTATGTCAAGCAAGTATTCAGTCTGGCCGTGTTGCTCACACACTAATCAGCTAAATTATCATACTAGTTTTTAATGGACAATGGATTGTTAGATACATTTCCAAGTAGGATTTTGGAAGTAATTATTTTAATCATCTGTCCCATGAAAGTCAATGATTTGAAGTGACCCCCAGGTTGAATCTCATTTTGTTGAATCTTTGCACTTTAAGCCGAGTGATTGTACGCAGAGCACTTTTACAAACTGATGGAACTTCAAGACAGCACAACATGTTTCTGTTTGCTACTGTGACGTTCTTAGCTACGGTGCTGAATGTTTTAAACTAGACGCTACAATCTCCGTAGGGTGGGTGACTCTCAGCTTAAGGAGAGACTCCCTGTGCTGCACACTGTGCATAGTTTATAACTGAACTGTGACGATGACGCACAGTGAGTGTTACAGGTAAAACAGACTCTTAGGACTTAAGTGTGAGGCAGGTGTGCTGAGCTGTACTGTAACTGGGTGGATGTGAATAATAAATATCTCATAACAGTAGGTGAGGTTTAGTGAGGAAAAGACATCAGCACACCCCCAACACTGGTGACTCAAAGGCCACATGGAAAATTGTGAATCATGCACAGCCCTAGAATCTGTTGACTTTTAAAAACAAATTGTTTAGACTATAAAATGTGGAAAAATAGCACACGCATTGGCATTAGCTTACCCAATAGCCAAACAGACTACAAACCATTAATTCATGTAAGACAGACATGTAAACAAATCTTACTACATTTTGAGGCTTGCCACCTCAAATCTATAAAAGAACAAACCTATATATAATCTATATAATTTTTTCAGTTGACTAAATGATTAGTCTGTTAATCACCTATGCGCTATTTTCAGAAATGTTGAACATAATGGTGCAGCATAGTAGTATATTAGTCGACAAAGTATGTGAAAACACATCATATACTTGTGTTTTTTCTAGCATGTTTTTTGAATGGGACAGATTATACTGTGGTTTTCTGTTGCTTGTACTTGGTTGTTGCCAGTCTCCCGTGTTTGTTTTGTACTCTTACAAGATCCTTCAACTGCCTGTTCTTTAGCAAATCTCTTTGTTGACAACTGTACTTAATGCTCTCTTTAAAATTCAGGGAAAGCTCTGGACACAATCACTTGAATTTGAGTTATTTTGTCGTTATGTGATCTTGCTGTAAATGGGTTTGGGTCACCTTTGGAATGTTTTTGCAGATTGCTTCAGGACATCAGTTCAGGGATTTTCCTCTAGGATCTGTAGAAAATGGGTTCAGTAACAAGATAAACAGCAGACTCACAGTGAAGACGTTGAGTTTGTTTCATTCTGTCTTTAGGACATCTGAGTCTGGGATTATGCAACAGTTTGGGAAATCTATCTGTGAAGTTTAGGGTGGGTTGGGAGTCCTCCCTCAGGAAACTGGTATGTTTATCCAATAAGAAAATATTCAATTTCACATAATTTTGGACCAATACTATA
>JAPMOB010235768.1:0-12213 GCA_029875015.1 Lepomis gibbosus
CATTAAGTGCATTCATAAATACCCCGAGTAATGCCTCATTGTTCCATCCTGAGTCAGCCGCCAGTGTGCAAAACTCAACAGAGAAGACTGCAACACTTCTATTTTCCTGCCGTAACTGTAAAAATCATCTCGCAGCATTTCCTTGATAGTCTGGATGGTCAAAGACTTGTTTCATTAAGGCTTCGAATTCATCAAAGGTGTAAGATGAGATGGATCGACTAGAATTAATTGCTTCAGCCCAAGCCAGGGCTCGCCCCCTTAATAATCCCAAAACATAAATTACCTTGGACTGGTCTGAAGGGAAAGTCTGTGGCCATTGGGTAAAAACCATAGTGCATTGCAGGAGAAAGCCTCAGCACTTATCCAGTTCTCCAGAAAAGGGTTTTGGGTCTGGGACATACGATTCTTGGAGTGGAGGAGGGGCTGGGTGTTCCTGGTGATGAGAGGCATCCACCAGAGCAGGTGGGGGGGGGAGGTAGCTGAAGGAGCAGATGGGGAAAATTGTGCAGTTAGTTTGGCCAGACAAACACAGACAGGGAGGACAGACAGAAAACACAGGGAAGGGGGGAACAAAAGAACACAAGGTAGTGGGGAGATCCTGCAGTACCACAACACTAACAACCAGACAGCAACCTGAGTCACAAGACTAAAAGAGCCACAACCCACATTATCTTTCTAGCTAATGTCTCCTTCATACACCGATCAGCCATAACATTATTTATTGTGTAGGTTCCCCTTTTGCAGCCAGAACATCAAGGCATGCACTCCACTAGACCTCTGAAGGTGTACTGTGGTGTCTGGTACCTAAACGTTAGCAGCAGATCCTTTAAGTTGCCAGGTTGGGCCTCCATGGATTAGACTTCCTACAAATGCTGGATTGAATTGAGATCTGGGGAATCTGGAGGCCAAGTCAACACCTTGAAGCCATTGTGTTCCTCTAACCATTGTTTTATTATTATTGGTGCATTATTCTGCTCAAAGACGCCACATCCATCAGAGAATATCATTTCCATAAAAGGAGGTACATGATCTACAACAGTACTTACATAGGTGGTACCTGTCAAAGTAACATCCACATGAACAACAGGACCCAAGTTTTTCCAGTAGAACATTGCCCAAAGCATCACACTGCCTCTGCCGGGTTCCCTTCTTCTCATACTGTATCCTTGTGCCATGTGTTCCCCAGGTAAGTGACGCACATGCACCCGGCCATCCATGTGATGTAACAGAAAACATCATTCATCAAACCATGGCAATGCTCCGTGGTCCAGTTCTGATGCTCACATGCCCATTGTAGGTGGTGGACAGCATGGGCACCGTGACTGTCTGCGGCTTCAACTCCTCGCACACAACAAATATGATGCACTGTGTGTTCTGACAACTTTCTATCAAAACCAGTATTAACTTTTGACGAACAGTAGCCAGTCTGTTGGATCAGACAACACAGGCCAGCCTTTCCTCCACACATGCATCAGTGAGCCTTGGCTGCGCTTGACCCTGTCGGAGATTCACTATTTTTCCTTCCTTAGATCACTTTTGATTGGTACTGACCACCTCAGACCAGGAACACCCCTGAAGAGCTGTTGTTTTAGAGATGTTCTGACCCAGTTGTCTAGCCATTACCATTCTGCTTCTAACACATCCACTATGAGGACAACATGTTCACTTGTGACCTAATATATCCCACCCACTGACAGGTGCCGAGGTAACGAATAATCAGTCTTATTCCCTTCATCTGTCAGTGGTCATGATGCTGATTGGTGTATCTACTAACATGGACACCTAACTTTTGTTGCACCTTGGCTTGGCACGTTGAGTGACTAAATAAACCAGGGAAAACTACACTGATAAAATCAGTTTGCAGGTTACATTGATAGCTAATCAGCTATTCAGATGTAGCACTTTAAACATGCTAAATGGTGTGGTCCTTCGTCTTTGACAACACTACTAATAAAACACTGTCCTTCGCTTCGACCAAAGGCAGGGGTAGGCTTAAAAAGAACCTTTTTTATGACATGTTGTCCAACACACCTGAAGGCAAAGGTATTTATAGTTGCGCCACACAACCACACTCAATGATTGAAAGAAAAGATAGCCTTCATAGAGAGGGGCTAGATGCGATAAGGGCTGAAATTAGGGGTGTGACAGTACACAAAAGTCACGGTTTGGTATACCTCGGTTTTGAAGTCACGGTTCAGTTTATCTTCGGTACAGTAAGGGGGAGAATGCAAACATTCCTGCTGGTTTATTATGAACTTTTGTAAACATCCAAATTAGTTTACACTTTTTTAAACTTTCATCAAACAACAAACTTTCAAATTACACATAATAAATTATATAAAATAACTTTTACAAAGTCTAAAGTCTGTTTAAATGCTAAAAGGCGTTTGCACTCTGCTCGTTTTTGTTTTTTTTCCTAGTTGCAACGACATTCTCATTCATGTGATACCATTAGTGAGTTAGCAAGTTTGACGTGTAGCCAGAAACAACAAATGTAGGACCACTGCTTTCATCTTATCGACTTGTCTTTGTCCATTGTTGTATTTCACTAGAAACCGAAGTGTTCCTAAACAGGAGACCTTAACAATAAGGGAGCTCTGGCTTCGCTGCAATAGCCATGATGCTTAAGTCACTAGTTAGTGAGAGGCTGGGCTAAAGCGTGCTGCTTGTGTAGCGCCGCAAGGTGGAGATTTGCCACTTAATATGTCTGTGTGGAAACTCGGAATTTATGTTATGTTCCACACACAAAACAAGGCTTGTATTTAATGTTAAAGATTGCATCCAGTACACATTTGCACCTGTACTGAAACGGTCGTGTACGAATACATGTACTGTTACACCCCTAGCTCAAATACGTGTAGAAAGAGCATCACCCCCAACAGTCTGTCCTTGCAGGCATGCACTTTCATGTGTGCACTTGCACACATAAAAACTGATGGCAGCTGTTGTGTAAAAAATAACACAATTGCTGAGAGAGGTTTACTTTCTCACCCATAGAAAACTGGCCAATGACTATATAAAGTGGATGTTAACTTCTTATTGTTGGTTTCAGTACATTTCAGAAATTGTGGGCGCAGACCCCTGAAATCTGACTTCAGAAAGTTGTGCGGGGAGAGGCTTTCACATGCTTTTTGGCTATCTGGCATGCACTTCTTTTGAACTGTACTGGCAACTCTAACAGCAGCAGTTTGCATTCTCTCCCTGCCCCTGCTGGCTCAGCTGTCAATCAGACACATACAGGGGTCTGTTCTGAAGAAATGTTTTTTTACTTATAATTTAAAATAAATATTAGAAATACATTTCCTTCCCTTGCCTTCAAATTCTGTTTCTCCTCCTGCAGTGCCTGAAACTATTTAATGAGAGTCAGCACTCCACAGATCTTGGACTATTCAAATGTCAATCACTGAGGAGAAGTGTAAATTTAAAACATCCAGGAAGTTGTTTTTTTGTCCCCTGGGGGAAGTTTTCCTTCTTGTCTCATTAGGATATACTGTAGGCCTCTGTAGCTCCTGTTTTTATTAATGACCTTGTTTTGTCATATATTCAACTCATGAATATGTTGTTCTGTTCATCTCCCTGGTGTTTTGTTGATCGCCTACTTCTCTCCCCAGTTTTAAAAGAACTCATCCAGCTCTGACCCTTTCTGACGTTTTCTTTTTCTCTTCCTGCTTCCTCTGTCTGTCTCTTCTCTTAATTATTAACAGATTCCTCTCAAAGATCTACAAACATAAAGATAAGAAGATGGGATGTATAATCAGACTGATAGACTGGTGTTTAGAATAATAGTTTCCTGTTTGCACATGGACAGGAGATGTTTATATGTACAACAAAAAGATATTTTAGTTCACTTACCTCACCTCCAATGACATGAGAACTACCTTCATTCGCGCATTGTTTTACTGTTTTTTAGTCCTGTTGTTATGATTCTTTCATTATTTATTTCATGTAGAATTTAATTTCAATTATTCAATTCATTTGACTTCTTATTATTTTATTATTCTCTCTCTCTCCCTCCCTTTTTTTGTTTCTAGTGTGAATTGTGGAAAACTTGTCCACCCTTACAAGCCCCTAGAGGCTCTGACCAGGTAATGATCCCTCACATCACTGGAGAAAAGAGCTGCTTTGGCTTCAGCTTCTCTATCAACCTTGAGCTTTCGAATCCTAGTTTGCTATTGTCACTGACAAAAAACAGAAGTTGTAGCATGCAGATTGTGTTGTTAGTGGGTAAGTTCAAAGAGTTACACTTGGTTGCCGTCCTGACCAGTCAGATGAGAAGAAATATACGTTATATGTGTAGAACTAAGATTGGAATAACCAAAAATTCTAGTTTTAGAAAGACATCTTGACAACCATTTAGTCATTCGCCCAGCATCTTCAGCTTGCAGGTGTCACTCTGTAGCTAGCCACTGGCTGATTTGACAATGACCACTCATAAAAGCCCTATAATATTTAAAAGTATTCCTACAGTCACACCTGCTGAAAGCCACTAGCCAAATGTGTTGGACTCACAATGAACATATTCGTTATGCTACAAGTGTTGCTGGAGTTTTGACCTCTTCAGACAATTTCCCTTCTCCATGCACCTTGAAAGTAGGTGATGTTGTGCCAGAAATCCCTACTCTGCATGTATACTCTACCACTGCATAGGAAACTTGCCTGAATGCTTTCGGTAGAAAAGCTTAGGTTGCGCGATGCTCTTTATTGGAAGTGGGTCGTTAACTGGGCATATTTTTAGCCAAAAATACTACATACTCATGATAGAAACATTTTCTCTTGTAAAAGGAAACATATTTTTGGCTGGACCACACTAAATCGGGGGCCAGCACTATAAACGGCAAAATCTGTCACTGACTTACTGAATGAGTGATGAACTTGTTTCCACACTGGGTTTTAGCTCTGTGCCAGCAGGGCAGAAAGGTCTGGCTGAACTAATTATTATATTCTGGCATACGGGTAAAAACGCTGGCATGTTTCTAATTCTTTAAACCAATCAAAATCATCTTGCGCGGTGCTAAGCCCAGCATGCAGCAAAAGCACCAAACCAAAATAGTGTGCAAAGATAGTGTAAAGGAATAGAATCTAATAAAAGAGCAGGGGGAAGTTAATGGATAAAGAGTTACTAGAAGTGCATCATTTTTAAGACACAGCAACTCAAACAAGTGAGTAACAGTTTAAAAGAAATACACCTGGCTCATTCTAGGGCGCCACATAATTTGGCAAATAGAAATAGATGCTGAAGTGAGTGACGGTGACGTTTGGTAAATCCCAGCTGAGGAGCCACTTTAGCCACACGGAAAGCACCCATGCCTCAGAACTGATCTGATTTCAGAAAGTAATTTTAAGTTTTTCAACGCCCACAATCACCAGTGGGGCCAAACTTCCTCTGATATCGTTTTTATTCGTCATGTAATAACATACAGTAGTCTGTGGGTAACTACTCAACAATGGGTTTATGGTATTTACTTGTATATAGTATCAGAGTAATATTACAGGGACTCAGCAGCAGCTGCTTATGATGATGGGACCATTCAGCATCTGCTGTGTCATGCTGCCAGTAGATTTTACTTTTGTGATACTTAATAGGTGAAAGAGTTACTGGGAGATATGGAGTTAGGTTAGTAGTTTACTGCGAGCTTTTGTCCTAACTAGCTTAACTTGTCCCACATCTGTCTCTGTATTGGACACTCAGATGATATTGATCTTCTCATATGACTTTGTAAGACGGCAAACAAGTCAAGCTGTTCCATTAATTTTAGTCAAACCTAATGCTAGCAATGAAAAGCAATAAATAACACACTGATCCAAAATGTCAGGATGCCTCCTCCAGCTGTGTCTTCTGCTACATTCATCTTTAATTCAGGCTTCATTCCTTTGTTTGATAATTCTTTTTCTTCTTGTTGTTTACACTAACTTTATTTCAGCCTCTGCATGCACTGCCAGAAGAGCCGCTGTGCAACACTAATGCAGAAATGATCTGGATGATAAATGTGCATGTCATGAGTTGTGTCTGCAGCATGAAGAAGGCTTTCCTCTCTCAATAATAACCAAGTGTGTAATTTAATAGGAACAAACATTTTTTTGTCGCATCAAATCAAATTAAATCCCAAGCAGTGGCTTGTATTGCCTCTGAAATGATGAAATTAAATCAGGTGTCAGACTGCCACTGTGATTACACACACATTTTACATTAAAAATTAGAGGCCTAGTATTTTCTCCCAGCCAAATCTTTAAACTGTCTCATAGTGAACTGCAAAAGAATTCCAATACTGAGAAATATCCTCACAGCTAAGGCAAACATGATTCAGCACAGAAATGTACAGGGTGGAGAAGAGCAGAGTGGTGTGGGCGAACCTGGGTATGTTGAAGACTAGCCCACCTGCTCTGTTGTGGATGAGCCAGGGCCTCTTGGTTGAGGAATGGGCATATCCTCCTGCTGTTGTGGAGGATAAATCTGACTGTCACAGTGATGTTGGAAGCAAACGACAGCTGGTCATCCAGTCTCACACCCAGGTTCCTAGCAGTCCAAGCTGGGGACACTATAGAGTTCTCAGTGAGTTTGTGGATGGGAGATGCCATCCCTGGAAGGAAGAACAGCTCGGCCTCAATATGGATTTGACCAGGGTTTCAGAATATATAGAATTTGAGCCATGGTGGTGTTTAGTTTGTTTGTTTAGTGATAGTAGTATTTATTGTAATAGTAGCAATAGACAAAGAGAAATTCCCTTTGACCACAAGTGAGAATAGTACAGAACAAAAAAGGATGTTTGAGCTGAGTCCTTAGTAACATAAGTCACATTGAGAGCAAATAAACATTGGTGCTCACAGTGCAGGGCTGGCCATACAGCAAACAAATGGATCTTATGGATTTTATTTCAACCCAGAGCTCCTTCTTGCTTAGATGGCTGAGCAATGGCCTGAACCACCAGCACTCACACGAACCACTTTTATCAGCAAGTCCCTGAAGTGAGAGTTCACCGAAGAGGCAAAGGAAAGGGTTTATGGGGGACAGCTTAATGAAGGCTAAGATAACCATGCAACTGAAAGATGAAAAGGCAGATGAGTTGAGACAGTGGGAAGTATTGGAAATCCAAAAAAAGGGGGAAACAGATTAGCTGTGTCATAAGTGGGCGGTTTGTGTGCTATTCACCCTGCTTTAGATGGCAGGCTCTTGTTACTAGAGCCAAGTGAAGGCCTCCTCTCTCACTCACAGTCAATTGGCCGGCAATTCAGTGTCACTGAAAGAGTAACGACCTAGGAGCAATTTCAGAACATCCACCTCTGGCAACAGTGGCTAAATGCTTTCGCTTGCAGACATTCCACAAACACACAATTGAGACTGGTATTTGAATGTTGCCTGGATTGCTGAAAACTATTTCATAATGATTGTGTTCTGACTCAGAATTCTTGAGCTCATGTGGTTAAGTCGGTAATGCTGTGAACAGACAGACTGGTGTTTCTGTGCCCACATTGTGTGTGTCCTAGAGTTTCAAACACATTCACTGTGTGCACAATTATTAGGCATGTGAGTATTTTGACCACATCATCATTGTTATGGGCACTTGGAACTTTGTACTTCTGAACACTACAAGTAGGTTGCAGTTCTGGAATACGGTGGCACTGGGGGATAATGAGTTCCTGGTAGCTTCACATTTAATTCTACTCAAGTCCTTTGCAGTTAATTTGTGCCTTTTCTTCTGCCTGCGCGTTTTGCGCCCCAATTGACTATTAACAACAAATTGTTTTTGTTGTCCTGTGGTCACACCTCAGCTATTTCAAGAGTGCTGCATCCATCTGAATGGCATTTTACAATTTTTTACTTTTTAGTGTCAGCCCATTTTACCTGAGGTAATGAAGCTGCTTAATAATTATTCACACCTTGATACTGATATAGGGCATTGACCTCCTTAGGCCACACTCCCCCTCATTACACAAATACGCATCACCTGATATGTTTAAATTCAGTAAGTATTCAACTTCATACATTGGAGTTAGAAAATGTGCAAAAAATGATGGTCAAAATACACACTTGCCTAATAATTGTGCATGCATTGTAACAGTGTGCACAGATATCAGAAACACCTTAGAATATATCATAATACCCTGCAGTAAGTAACAGCTGTGTGTAGTACATATTTGGCTTTTGCTGAGATTTCCACAGAGTTTAATTCCACTGGTTGGTAATCTTTAGGGTGTACTTTGCTGCATAATGCAGGTTTCATATTTGCCCTTCAGAACACCCTCTGTATGTAGGAGAGGTTTTCTTTTGTGTCACGCGATGAAACAGTTGCCTGTTTATCAACCAGTTGAGTCTCCACCAACACCTGAGAAATATATATCTGGCTGGTTTAGACGACTTGCATCATAATGGTTACAATAATTCTCTGTTAAGAATATGGAATGGCCGTCGCCATGCGTTGACTGTCGGTTCCCCCGACCTTCTCCCTAATTTCTGGTTCTATAACACATCGCACCACTTTCTCTTTTGCTCATGAGAAGAGCCACATAATTTGCTGAAACAACTGATGCTGTTGTTTTTCTTCGATAGGACAGTCTCAGCATAATAACATTGTGTGGACCTCATCTGAAAATGAGTGTTAGACAACAACGTCTAAGAAAAAGCCAAATTATATCTGGAAGTGCTGGATAAAAGGCAACTGGACCTGCTGTACACTTCTTGGAAACATTTGCCACAGTGACAGTCACGTGACCTGTACTCAAACTGTGCCTGAAAGCATCATGTGTAGATGCAGATGGAGGGCCGTAGCTTCTGCTGTTGCTCTGGTGTTATGCCTTTGCTGTAAAACTTCAAGATATCCTATTCTCATTATGAGTGAGAATATTGGGTGTTGATAGAGCAGTGGATAAGACACATGCCTTTGGTGTGAGAGACCCGGGTTCAAATTCACTGGGAAACACCACTGTGTCCCTGAGCAAGACACTTAACCTCTAGTTGCTCCAGAGGCATGCGACCTCTGATATATATTGCAATTGTAAGTCGCTTTGGATGAAAGTGTCAGCTAAATGAATTAATGTAAATGAATCTTCACCAAAAAATATGTTCATGTGTACATACGAGCAGGAGAAGTTTGAACTGGTGCTTTTTGGCTCCCCGTTTGATATAGTTCTCTGTGAAGTTCCAAATAAGAGTCAGACTTGTAATTCAATCAACAGACCTGCTGTAGCTTCTAAGGAACCCTGTGTCTCTAAAGTGCTCTAAAAGGCATAGCCTGAGTTCAACACTGTGCCTCCTTTTGCTAATATTAGTAATTTACCCCATATTAAGAGCTAAGTATTAAATATCACGTGCTAACTCGCATCAAGTGCTTTTGCCAAACTGAGCAATAGATGACTGCTATGACTATCCCGTGCTCTACGGAAGTTTCTCTTTAAAAACAAATGGCATTAAAGTGGTGGTATTATGCTTTTTGGCTTTTCCCCTCTCCTTTATTGAGTTATATATCTTTTTTGTGCATGTAACAGATTAGCAAAGTGAAAAGGCCCAAAGTCCAGCACAGAGGGAGTTCCTATCTCCCACAGAAAGGCGGGGTCAGGCACGCCCTCAAACAAAGCTAGTCTGAGTGGAGGCCCTTTGGCTCGACTGGCCTTTGTTTGGGTTTCCATTGTGGAAAAGTTGTACCTGTAACCTTTTTTCGTATCACCTCACCTCCGTTGAGGTTTCAAGTGAGCTGAGGGATACTAAAATGTAACGTGAAAACACGACAGACTGCTGATTGGTCAGAGAGAATGTTCACTATTCGAAGCATCATCATTGCACCGACAGAGGCCAGCAACAGGAAGTTTTATATTTTACAGTTTTTGTATGGAATTTCATCTCTAAATCCACTTCTGGGTGTGAGGCCGGCCAGCCACCCGCTCACAGAGCCCTCTGCTGCCTCCATCACACAGACCGCTGCAGCAACAACAGCAGAGGAAAAAACAGCTGGAAGGTTTTCATACTGCTTATCTGTCTTTACAATCTGAGTAATATTGAAAAATTTTAACCATAGACTGTATATATTTTAACTTAAAAAAGAGAAAGCTGTGTGGATTGCTGGTGTGTGTGTCGCATTGAACATTATGTCGTGGCTGTTGTGTGTGGCGTCGCTATCTCTGGGTACTATCTGCAATGGAAAACGGAGCAGGGCCGAATAGAGTCGAGTTTCTTGCGATTTATGGTAGGATTTTTCAACAAGGCAACATAGATCGTCAGAACACCGACAACACGTTTAGTCCTGATGGTAAGATGTGGAACAATGATGTTGTGTGGTTGTGGACATGATAGTAACTTATATCTGCTAGGTCACGGTCGCACTCTGAAGCAGCTTTGATTTGGATCACACTACCTTGTTTCTTACGACCCGCTCTTCTCTGCTTCTGATTGGCTAGTAGTCCTTACCTGGGAACTGCGCACATGCAACTCCCAACAAAGATTTTGTACAAGCAAGATGCATCACTCTGTAGCTCAAGAGCGGAGTGTACAACACATAGGGTGAAAAGAGGAGCTGCAGCAATGTGCAGTATGAGAAAAATGTGCTGTTTTTTTTAAATTAAACTACGTAAACCTGTTTTGAACCTGAAAATGAGCATATTACCACCACTTTAAGTGCTGTGATATCCTTCACTGCAAAGAACTGATTAGCTGAAAACATGCATTTGGTTCTTTTAAACCCTCTGAATAAATGTGTATGGTCATCAAGTGGTCATTTCATATTTTAAAACAAATATAGTTTATGTTTTGAAATGACAAGAAATTGACGTTTCTGATCGAAGTGAATTAAGTAAACATTTGCAGTGTTGGGGTTCCATTTGGCTTCAGGGGAATAGAGCAAATGAGATTATCAGAGTTGTCAGTGTAGAAGAGCTGCTAATGTGTTGCAAGGCATTTAAATGGTTGGCATGCCAAGGATGCTCCTTATGGTACACTGATGTTGATGAAAGTATAGTACTTAATACAGTATGGTAAATGAAGGGGATTAGAGTGATAAACTGTAGTTGTATTTGAGATAAAAGCTGTGTAGAATAAAGAATCAAACACTAAGGTGATGATGATATTACAAAGGAATGTAAGTGTCACAGTGCGCTGGGCTGAGGTCCAAGGACTGAGCAGCTGGGCTGGTGTCCATCGGCGAGACAGCTGGGCTGATGTCCACTGGTGAGACAGCAGGGCTTAGGTCCGAGGTCTGAGTACAGGGGGCAGGAGTTGGCTGGACCACCGGCGGGTCTGGTACCGATGGGGCCACCAACAGTGAACGAGGAACAGGAGTCGACTGCACCACCAATGGAGCTGGTGTTGGTCGGACCACCGATGAGGGAACAGGAGTTGATCGGACCACCGGCGGGGCACGAGGAACAGGAATCAGCTGGGCCGCCAATGGAGCTGGTGTTGGTCGGACCACCGATGAGGGAACAGGAGTTGATCGGACCACCGCCGGGGCACGAGGAACAGGAATCGGCTGAGCCACCAATGGAGCTGGTGCTGGTCGGACCAGCGACGAGGGACCAGGGACAGGAGTGGGTCTGACCACTGGTGGAGCTGGTGCTGATTGAGGCTGCTGGTGACGGGAACTGTGATGACCTCCAATGGCCACCACGGAACCCAGGGAAGATGACCAGGCGAGTCCAAATGCAGGACACAGAGCGGAGCAGATACAATTCAAAAGGGTTTATTTAGGTAAACAAATGGCAAGCAAACTTACCAGCAGAGTGGCTGATAACACAGAGTCCAAAACAAGGTAATTCAAACAGAATCCGAAAACCAAAACAAAACCTGTGATCCAAAAGAGAAACTCAAAAAGCAAACTCCAACAAACCATAGACAGGGCAAGACAGGGCAAGACAGGGCAGGACAGGGCAGGACAGGGCACGAGACAAGACAAAACAACCAACTGCAACACACTGTTATGACCAGACAAAGACTAAACAGAAACACCAGGGCCCGTATTCACAAAGAATCTTAAGGCTAAGAGTAGCTCCTAGTGACGTAATTCTAAGAAAATTCTTAGAAAAGTGGGCGTTTACTCTTACAATTAAAGAAAAAATCCTAGTAAAGAAAAAAGTGATTCATAAAGCATCTTAGCCCTTAAAAGAGCTCTTAAGCTCGGAATTGTTAGGAGCACGGACGAGGACTTTTAAGAGAGTTTCTTTAGTAGAGGAGAAAATGGCAGAAAGACGAAGAGGGAGAAGAAATGTGTTGCAGACAACGGATGACAGTGA